>CAJUXJ010002394.1:0-20142 GCA_910589775.1 Avena eriantha
ATGCAATGACTTATGTGGTTTGTTTAGAAGAGCACACATGTAATGATAGTGGTGTGGTTCATGAAAAGAACAGACATGCAATGACACTAGTGGATCCTTATATGTTTGTTTAGAGGAACAGACAAGCAATGACACTGGGTCTGGTTCATGAAAAGAACACACATCCAATGACACTGGTGGATCCTTATGTGTTCATGAAAAGAACAGACATGGAGTGATCGTGGATCCTTATGTGGTTTGGCTAGAAGAACACACATGAAATGACACTAGGTGTGGTTCATGAAAGAACAGACATGCAGTGACACTGGTGGATCCTTATGTGGTTTGTGAGAAGAACAACATGCAATGACACTGGTGGATCCTTATGTGGTTTGTGAGAAGAACTGACATGCAATGACACTTGGTGTGGTTCATGAAACAACTGACATGCAATGACACTGGTGTGGTTCATGAAAAGAACAGACATGCAATGACACCGGTGGATCCAGTGTGGTTTAATGGAAGTAACAGACATGCAATGACTCTAGCTATGGTTCATGAAAAGAATAGACATGCAATGAGAGCGGTGGATCCATGTCTGGTTTATGGAAGTAACAGACATGCAATGACTCTTGCTGTGGTTCATGAAAAGAATAGACATGCAATGACACTGGTGGATCCATGTGTGGTTCATGAGAAGAACACACATCCAATGACACTGGTGGGATCCTTATGTGGTTGTTTAGAGGAATAGACATGCAATCACACAGGTGGATCCATGTGTGGTTTACAAGAGAACACACATCCAATGAACTCTAGTGGGTCTGTCTTGGCATAATTTGATGTATTCCACGATGTATTTCATTGTACAAGACACTTTCCATTTTTATACTACTCAGTTTTTACCCTTGGTTTTATGTGGTACTACTTAGTTTTTCTCCCCCTCTCTCTATCTTTCGTAGAAGCCCGAACCTGTGCTCACCCTGTCTGGTACTCCCTGATTGGTTGTCACAGTTATCATGCGGATCATGCGCACCAACCGTTTATTCTGTGCGATCCAACGATGATCGTTGCACACTTCGTGCCCTTCATAGTACAGCGCGAGACAACATGGACGTCTCCCTCAGCGAGACTTTCTACAGGAAGGAACACGATGCCGTCCATGGAAAAAGTCGTTGAGCGGTCATGTCAAGTTTAATCAAGTCTGAAAATCCTACTAGTGCTACTACAACACATGCACAGGGCAACGGGGTCATCGAGTGCACGGTTATTGACGGGACGCTGCAATTTATTGCCACTTGATTTAATAAGACATATCCCATTTTACGCAGCGTTCTCAAGCTCACTTCCAACTGGGCCCTACCGCTAGTAACTTCCATGAGTCATGGGCCCCCTATAGTAGATCTAACGTTGCTAGAAATTGGTTCCGCGCCACTTGCATGTAGTGGAATCGAGGTCTGCCATGAGCGTGTTTTCAATGCAACTCTAAAGTGGAGATCGTGGCTGTTTCAAAAAAAGGGAACCCAAAAAAAGGGTGGAGATCGTGGTAGCCCCCCCGCCCACCCACACATGTCCACTCGAGGACTACGAACGATCCGGTGTTTATAACCCCCTCGACCTTCTTCTTCCATGAGCTCGTGTCATTTCCCCCTCTGTCTAGTCCCAAGACCCCAATCAACACCTTCCGCTCACGCCGAAGCTTCCTCGCTTGCACTACCTCCTTCCCTTGGTGCGTCATGAAGCATACGCGTGGAGACGAGCCGGAGGTGAAGCCAGTTGAAGGCACAGCAGCAGATGGCTCGGTCGTCGCCAAGTAGGCGGAGGCGTCTTCTCCAGGCACGAACGCTGCTTATCGCCGTGCTGTCGAGGGTGCGAGCTCATCCGTCCAGCTAGTAGCCGTCACCGCGAGCAGCAGGTGGTAGCCGTCGCCACCGAGTAGCAGGTGGTAGCCATCGCCGCCGAGCAGCAGGTGCAACGTCGTGGCCGACAATGTCGTGGTGCTAGCGGTAGATCTGGATGGGGGGCAGGCGGCAGGCGGAGGCAACCGGTGATCTACATCAAAAACCCCAATCTGCTCATCTGCCATCTAGTTGAGTTTGCTAGTTGAGTGTTGATTTCGATACACAAACTGTCCTATAACATTACATTTCTATTCCTTACTGAGCCCAATGATTCAATTTGCCCCAAAATAGTGCTAAGGCATCTGATGGTGTCGTTTCTTAGAGATAGTTAGTGAACCTGAGGTAGCAATGCACATAAACAATATAGGTTGTGTTGTTGGTATTTTGGTTCTCCGATTCCATCGCTGAAAAAATGAGGCCCTAATTTAATTTTTCTCTCATATGGAACCTAAATATATAATCTTTGTATGTTTCTTATCTATGAATGCGTTGTATGATGCATTTGTATATCCCTGAATATTGTTTGTACGATTTCATTTCAATTTCTTATTGTGGCCATGATTCAAATTGCCCAAAGAGAGGAAGACACATGGTCTCAGATTTTTTCAGGGATGAGTGAGCGAACTCGGGCCATGTAGAAGATCAATATAAGCTGTGCAATTGTTACTTGGTTCGCTTACGCCATCTCTGTAGAAACTTATGAGGCTACAATCTTTATTCTACATTCATAGAACTATGATATTTGAATTATCTACTCCATGCAATCATAGTGTATAAGAATTACATTTTAGTCTGTCACCGAGGCTGATGATTTGAATTTGCCCCAAAAGAGTTCAAGGGGAGACACGTATGATGGTGTCGTGTTTTAGGGATGGGTTGGTGACCTGAGGCAGCAATGCACACAAATAATATAGGTGGTGATGTTGGTTCTTTGGTTCTCCAACTCCATCTCTGAAACAAATTATGAGGCCCTTTATTTATTCTCATATGGAACTACATATATAATCCTTGAATTGTTTCTGATCTTTTAATGATTGGTATGATGCATATGTATATGAATGGTTTTGATCATAAGAATTTTTAACATGTACCTGAATATTAATTGTTTGATTTTTATTTATAATTACAATATTTAGGCTTGTTTTTGTACCTAACTATGTATATCCCTGAATATTTTTTTGTACGATTACATTTCAATTTCTTATTGTGGCCAATGATTCAAATTTGCCCCAAAGAGAGGCAGACACATTGGTCTCAAATTTTTTCAGGGATGAGTGAGCGAACCTGAGACCATGTACAAGAACAATATAAGCTGTGTAATTGTTACTTGGTTCGCTCACACCATCCCTGAATAAACTTATGAGGCCACAATCTTTATTCTACATTCATAGAACTATGATATTCGAATTATCTATCCATGCATTCATAGTGTATAAGAATTACATTTTAGTTTGTCACCGAGGCCGATGATTGAAATTTGCCTCAAAAGAGTTCAAGGGGAGACACGTATGATGGCGTCGTGTTTTAGGGATGGGTTGGTGAACCTGAGGCAGCAATGCACACAAACAATATAGGTTGTGCTGTTGGTACTTTGGTTCTCCAACTCCATCTCTGAAACAATTATGAGGCCCTAGATTTATTCTCATATGGAACTACATATATGATCCTTGAATTGTTTTTGATCTTTTAATGATTGTATGATGCATATGTATATGAATGGTTTTGATCATAAGTATTTTTAACATGTACCTGAAGATTAATTGTTTGGTTTTTTATTATAATTACAATATTTAGGCTTGTTTTTGTACATGACTATGTGTATCCTGAATAATGTTTTGTACGATTACATTTAAATTTATGTTGTGGCCAATGATTCAAATTTTCCCCCAAAGAGAGGCAGACACATTGGTGTCAGATTTTTCAGGGATGAGTGAGCGAACCTGGGACCATGTACAAGTACAATATAGGTTGTGCAATTGTTACTTAATTCACACACGCCGTCCCTAAATAAACTTATGAGGCCTTAATCTTTAGTCTACATTCATAGAACTATGATATTCGAATTATCTATTCCATGCATTCAGTGTATAAGAATTACATTTTAGTTTGTCACCGAGGCCGAAGATTGAAATTTGCGCCAAAAGAGTTCAAGGGGAGACACATATGATGGTGTCATGTTTTAGGGATGGGTTGGTGAACCTGAGGCAAGCAATCCACACAAACAATATAGGTTGTGCTGTTGGTACTTTGGTTCGCCAACTCCATCTCTGAAACAAGTTATGAGGCCCTAGATTTATTCTCATATGGAACTACATATATGATCCTTGAATTGTTTCTGATCTTTTAATGATTGGTATGATGCATATGTATATGAATGGTTTTGATCATAAGTATTTTTAACATGTACCTGAAGATTAATTGTTTGGTTTTTTATTTATATTACAATATTTAGGCTTGTTTTTGTACCTCTATGTATATCCATGAATATTGTTTTGTACGATTACATTTCAATTTCTTATTGTGGCCAATGATTCAAATTTGCCCCAAAGAGAGGCAGACACATTGGTGTCAGATTTTTTCAGGGATGAGTGAGCGAACCTGGGACCATGTACAAGAACAATATAAGCTGTGCAATTGTTACTTGCTTCGCTGAATCCATCCCTGAAGAACTTATGAGGCCTCTGGATTTATCCTACATTCACTCTAATGCAATTATCTGTCACTGTGTTGAGATGAAATGATATATGAACCGATCAAACTATTGCTGAGATGCTTTATCTTTGATATCCACGGATATATTGTCTTACATATACATGTTGGCAATTCTTGAGTGGTAATACAATTCAATCATATGTATGAGTTCTAAGTTATGTTCTTAAAAATCAACAGGAGGATGATGATGAAGTGGACGATAGCAAGGTATCCAGGGACAACAAGAGCTGCTACGTGCTGAGGCGGTTACAGTGTGGGCTAATCCGTTTCCACCGTAGGGGGAGACTGTTTTGCCCATTCTGTGGCAGAGCAATCAACGTGGACCTCAATCGCATGATCCAGCACGCGGAGGGCGTTGGTAGAGGCCATAGGCCGATTACCTTGGCGCGGCACGCAGCCTACGGCAAATTCCTCTGGGAGTATGTCAGGACTGGCCTGTATCCCATCGACTAGGCTCACTGCCTCCTGCTGATAAACCCCTGCCCTGCTAGGCATCTTCGTGTCCCAGCTTCCTGCTACAGCCCCTGCTTTTATTTTGTTCTAGTTAATTATTACCTGTGTGTGGCATGTAAGAAAATATATCCGTGGTGTCTCTGGTGAACCTTCTATATTAATCTACTCCTTTATATGGAGTGCCTTAAAGTTTCTAGTGTTCAATTATATTTACTGATCATGCTCATGCACACTACAAAATATTTCTAGTGCTCGATTATATTATAATTGTCAAGAAATACATCAACAAGTTAAATTGGTCAAAATTTTGTATTGAAGTAACTAAATGTATCAAACACATAATAAACTAGAAACTAAAATCTAGTTCAAACACATAAGTATCACCACCACTTGTTGGTGTCCTTGACTTGCTTCCCCTTCAACCGCTTGATGTCGCCACCGTCCCACATTCTCTGCTCGTCCTGAAACCGCTTTCTGTCCTCCTCGCGCTTCTTCTCCTAGGCTAGCTTGCAACCAGGGCATAGCTCTCTCGCGAAAAACCCCAGCCTTAACCATCCCATCTTTCATGGTAATGAGCTTACTGTACAACTCGTACACCATGTAGGTGTCTCTGGCTGCATAATCGAGGCGCACCTGGCTCATCGGCTTCCACTCCCAGTAGTCGTGATCAAGTCGCTTCAATTTCTTCAGTTTTTCATAGGATTTATCAATGATTTCCGCTGCCAGATCACCCATGCCATCCTTCGCTGGGTATGGTTTGATCTTGTACAGATTTTGGATGTCGATGTGGTGCCCATCTAGGATTTTTATCAACGCACAAGAAAGCATAATTGTGTCATTTGTGATATCCATGCTAGTGAAAGTTATCCCTTTCCTACACAAGAACTCGACTAGAGCTGGACAATGCATCCCAGTTGGTTTACTCCTGCACTTAGATGGTTCTAGGGATGTAAGGGAACAAGGGATGCTGAAGTGGTGATCTCAAATTTAAATTTCACATACCTGCAGAAGTGGTAAACGAGGACCTCCTCATGTATGGTGATTTGGACGACAGCGATCTCTTGTGGAGGATTTTTTCGCTTATTTGCACGGGTGTACTCCAAGTCTAGCCCCACAAACTTGTGCTTCTCTTTCTCAAGCAATTGCTCAAACCTGGCGAGAGTTGTCTCCATAGTCGCTTCATCATTTGTGTACACCACTATCAAAGTCGTGGTGCCATGGGCAGGGACCAAGTGGGTCTCTGTTGTGCGTTTCCCATCGTCCATGCCTGCAAGGAATTGGTGAAAGGAAATGTCTGCAAGGAACTGCTTACGAGAGGAAGAAGAAGATGAACCAACAGTTCTAGAACAGAGGAAGAAGAAGCGCGCCAGGAAAAACTGTAGAGGAATGACTAAGGAAGAGGAATGACTGCAGAAGAAACGTGGTAACTGCAACTTTCAGTTCGAGAACTCACCTTGGTTACGTGGAGATCGTGGCAGTGCCGCCGGTTCAACGAGTGGGGCCAGTTCCTGCGAGAATATGAAATTAGCTATGCATTTTTCTATGCGAGAAATTGAGAGAAATCATTTATATCTTGTCTTTCATAATTAAACACAATGAATTTGGTACAGCCTAAGAGATTTGAACAAAAGAGATTTGCTAGTTTAACATACAACAACACAAAAGTTTCTGAGCATGTATTCTTGAAATTTAAATTCTGATGATTTATTCAGAAGTTCTGAGCTACAACCGACATTACAGAGTTAACGCTCTCGTCTTCGTCCTCCTCGTGCTGCTCGTCGTTGTCGTCTTCCGCACCCTCCTGTTTCTCTGCCGGACCGGTGACCACCTCAATAATTAGCTTGATATAGTGCCTCATCACCTTGACCTGGACGACGAGCAGATAATCATGGCAAATTCTATTTTTATTAGAGAATTCAGCCTAGGGGTCGGTGAACTCAATGCAATCGTCATATACTTCCGATATGCGATATCGCCCCAAGATTTTCAGGCCTTTGTTACCATTATTCTTCATGCATACACAATAGAACCCTTACAGGCCCAACATGGTAGAACTTGAGCTACCACAAAGACCTCGGCAGAGGTGGCAGAATTGGTGCGGGTGCAACCACGGCGACGGCGAGCTCAGATTCTAGAGGAGGAAAACAGAACCAAGCATGGTCGACAAGGTGATAGATCTCACAGGAAACCAATTCTCGTCCCTGCACCGTGCCATGGGTGCGTCCACGGTGAGGGCGAGCTCCGACTCGGGATGGGGAGGAGGGCGGGGCCGAGCAGCTTCGTCATGTCCTAGCTCTACGCCATGGCCGTGACCACATATTGCCGCTCCGGGAAGAAAACGCGTAATGGATGCATGCGCCAACGCTGCAAGCCTACAGGGAGGAGAGCTGGGCCGAGCAGGTTCGTCCATGTCCCAGCTCTGCGCCATGGCTGCGACCCCCACAGATTGCCGCTCCGGGAAATAAGAAGACGCATAATGGATGTAGGCGCCAACGCTACAAGCCTAATTGACACCTAAGCGACGGGAGCAACAGGAGCGACATAACGGCGAGAACTGACAGGGGGGCCCAATTGACGGCCGTTAGCCTGATTTTTTGTATTGAAACGTAAAGTTGAATTCGTGCCGAAAAAGACCCTCTGAGTATTTGGCACACCAACTGTAGTCGGCTGATTTCAGAAAACTTGGGTACCGCGTTTCCTAGACACCAACTGTAGTCGGCTGATTTCAGAAAACTTTCGGGCCGCAAAATGATATTCTCCTGTTTTTAGCACTCAAAAAATAGAAAATACATTTGTCAAGCGTCGAAAAGGAAAACTTCCTCCTGCAACTTTGTTTGCCATCCCAATATTCACATGCATGCACAATATGGGCATAATATCGCAAACTATGACGTGATTATGGCCATAACATTGGTCGTTTGACCTGAAAGCCATGAAACCTCGAACATGATAGGTCATTTCCATGAAGGTTTTTTCGTGATATTTGCAATATACCAAGTTTGGTAATTTTCCTTGCAACCATGCCACATAATATGACGCCACGCGAAGGATTTACCTTGTTTGGACCGTTTTTGAACTTTTTATGCTCGTTTCAAACTATGGTCAAAATGGAGGGCATGAAGGTTCTTAGCTAGGGGATACGCCTCGCTGAACTTGCATTGGATCTCTGATAAAATAGTATTGTGACCTAGAATGATTTTTTCCAAAAAATCCCGAGCCTTAGATCATGTACCTGTAGTTCAAACCGGACCCGCTTCCTATCGATTCGGCTGGAATTGTCTTTTCATGAGGGGTGCATGGAAAGGTTTTAGATACCCCGGTTGGGACATTGTCCATGCAAAATGGTCTAGTATTTATGAAAAATGGGTGGGGTAGCATTTTGAAACTTTCATTTGGTGGTTGTTTCACAAAACACCCTATTTTTGGCACTCAAAAAATGGAAAATACATTTTTCGAGCCAAGAAAAGGAAAACTTCCTCCTGCAACATTGTTCTTCATCCCAAGGTTCACATGCATGCACAATATGGGCACAATATCATAAAAATGCCGTGATTCTGGCCATAACATTGGTTGTTTGACCTGAAAGCCATGAAACCTCGAACATGATAGGTCATTTCTGTGAAGGTTTTTCGAGATATTGGCAATATACCATGTTTGGTATTTTTCCTTGCAACTATGTCACATAATACGATGCCATGCGAAGAATTTAACTTGTTTGGACCATTTTTGAATTTTTATACCCGTTTCAAACTATGGTCAAAACGGCGGGCATGAAGGTTCTTAGCTAGGGAATGAGCCTTGCTGAACTTGCATTGGATCTCTGATAAATAGCATATTGTGAACCTAGAAATGATTTTTTTAAAAAATCTGGAGCCTTAGATCATATACCCGTAGTTAAAACAGGACCCACTTCCTACCGATTCGGCAGGAATTTGTCTTTTTTGTGAGGGGTGCATGGAAAGGTTTTAGATACCCCGATTGGGACATTGTCCATGCAACATGGTCAAGTATTTATGAAAAATGGGGTGGTAGCATTTTGAAACTTTCATTTTGTGGTTGTTTCACAAACTCTCTTGTTTTTAGCACTCGAAAAAATAGAAATACATTTTTCGAGCGACGAAAAGGAAAACTTCCTCCTGCAACATTGTTCGCCATCCCAAGATTCACATGCATGCACAATATGGGCACAATATCACAAAATATGCCGTGATTCTGGCCATAACATTGGTCGTTTGACATGAAAGCCATGAAACCTCGAACATGATAGGCCATTTCTATGAAGGTTTTTTCGAGATATTTGCAAAATACCAAGTTTGGTATTTGTCCTTGCAACTATGTCATATAATACGATGCCACGCGAAGGATTTACCTTGTTTGGACCGTTTTTGAAATTTTATGCCCGTTTCAAACTATGGTCAAAACGACAGGTATGAAGGTTCTTGGGTAGGGGATGAGCCTCGTTGAACTTGCATTGGATCTCTGATAAAATAGCATATTGGGAACCCAAAAATGATTTTTCTAAAAATCACGAGCCTTAGATCATGTACCTATAGTTCAAACCGGATCCACTTCCTACTAATTCGGCATGAATTTGTCTTTTTCGCGAGGTGTGCATGGAAAGGTTTTAGATACCCTGGTTGGGACATTGTCCATGTAACTTGGTCTAGTATTTATGAAAATGGAGTGGTACCATTTTGAAACTTTCATTTGGTGGTTGTTTCACAAAACACCCTGTTTTTTTCACTTGAAAAATGGAAAATTCATTTTTCGAGCGACGAAAAAGAAAATTCCTCCAACAACATTATTTGCCATCCCATGATTCATATGCATGCACAATATGGGCACACTATCACAAACTATGTCGCTATTATGGCCATAACATTGGTCGGTTGACCTGAAAGCCATGAAACCTCGAACATGATAGGTCATTTCTGTGAAGTTTTCTTTTGAGATATTTGCAATATACCGAGTTTGGTATTTTTCCTTGCAACTATGTCACATAATACGACGTCATGCGAAGGATTTACTGTTGGGGATATACTTTCCGGGTATCCTCACAGTTCCTCACTGACCAGGGTGGCCCACTTTGGGTTAGAGCTTTGCTTCACGGGCGGCCCAATCAGAGAGAGAGAGAAGACGGAGTCCAATCCGGCTACGGGAAGGCCCAGAAGACTTACCGACTTAGGCCCGTAATGTTACTTGTAGTTCAAGATGTACTTTGTAACCAACTCTTAGTCGTAGCCGGATTGATCTCTCCTGTAAACCCTAGGCTGGATATCTATATAAGCCAGCCTAGGGAGAGCCTTTAGGGCACCTAATACTTTAGACCCTCAACTTACACATGCGATACCCTGTAACCCATATTCCGGCTCTGCCGTATTACTGGATTGCTAGCAGGAGTAGGATTCGTCCAAAGCCGGTGGATTCAAACCTGGGTAAACTTGTGTGCTCATCGTCCCAGAATACCGTACATCTCACACCCCTCTCTTCCGCACGCCCCGAGGACCCCCTCATGGCATACTTGTCCTCAATCCGACGATAGTTGGTGCCCACTGTGGGGCTAGTGAGCTTTGGATCTGTGTTCCAAGCGGAATCTGCAAGAATCGGAATCGGCGAGACCACTCGTGTCGGTCGCATCCTCTACGCCAGCGACGTCCCTCTCATCGTTCTCGACGAGACTTTGATTCCGGCTAGGGAGACCGTGACTGCCTATACAATCATGTCTTTTGGCAAGATTGATGTTTACATCGGTTTCGCTGAACCTGCCCAACCCACTCCAGCGGTGATGATAGAGGTAGAAGAATCTTCTGGGTCCCCTTTGTCCGCGGAGGCGGCAGAGTTCCGGATCTCAGAAAACCTTAATCCCACCCAGCCTGCACCAGTTGCGGAGATAGTGGAGAAATCTTAGCCTGAAGAAGAACTCATGGTCCAAGTCGAATCTGGAGTGGATCTCCTTGGAGAAGCCGGATCCCAGATCGACCCACCCGTGGAAGTCGAAATCCAGGAGGAGCATATCAACGAGACTGATTCCGGCTCTGACGATGCCAGGACAGGCAGGCCTTTCCTTAGGTACACACTAAGATGTATGATACTGCAAGGCGCAAGCGCAGATGCAATCCTCGTGACCATTAAAAGTTTCGATATGGCTGATCGCGAAAGCCGCAGGTACCTCAGGAAGCACGCATCGCACTTCATCGGATATGTTGGATCCGGATCCGGCTCTACCGACGCTGGAGAAAACACCGACTCAGTGCTGGAGGCAATTGGAACAAACATCGACGTTCCCGTATCCTCGGATGAATCCATGATGTCGGCAGATTTCCAAAAGTTCTCCCTGGAATATGAAGAGGAGTATAACTCCAAAGCTGCAGAGGAAGGAGAAGCCATGGATGAAGGATCTGGGGAACACTCTTCCAAAGCGCAGGATGACATGACCGTCGGAGACAATCCTGAGGTCCAGATGTCCGAAAGTACCGATCAGAGCTTGACTCCGGGAAACGGACCCAAAGCCGTCTTTGCTACCGGCGCTGCCAAGAAGGCAAAGAAGAAGAACAAGAAAAAAAAACCCCGACAAAAGACCCTCTCACAGAGGAGGTAATCACCGAGGAATACGAAGAAGACTCGAAGGGAGCGCTTATCCCAGAAGAGCCGAAAAAAGAAGCATCGGTGGATGGACACGTGATCACTGAAGGTGCGCGTAAACTCATTGATGTCGCTTTAACCACACCTATCCCTACAACTGCAGAACTTACTGCAGATGAGCTGGATGAAGGGCCCAGGTCCTAGAAGCGCGTCGTCAACAACTCCTTGATGAAGCCAAAACATCGAGGTGGAGAAGAAGCCAAAAGGGAGAAGATAAAGAGAAACGTCGGGAGGAGGATCGTCGCAGAATGCCACCTCCTAGACATGAAAACCGTCCGGTTGAGCCTCACCATGGTGGGAACGATGGATGAAGGAACGACGGAAACCACGCTGGCACAAGCCGACAGGGGCTCGTCATAGTCAAGAACCTCCCCGAAACCGGAATAACAACGCTCCGGACGGAGGCCGGCGTTTAGCCGGAAACAACCCAGCTGCACCACCCTCTCCACAACATAGTTATCACAACAGCTCCCAAGGAGGTCAAGGAGGACGACATGGCGGAGGAGGTGGTGGCAGAAACCGAAGTCCGGCTCCAAGGCACCGCAGCCACAGCCGACATTTAGGACGATCCCTATCCCCGAACGATGCAAGGCACATGATCAACTCCAACATAGAGGCTCGGCGCTATGAAAACGATGACGTGTACGTGGGCCCAAAATGCTTCGGACCAGGCATCAGAGCTACAAAATTCCCGGAAGGATTTGCTATCTCAAGACATATCCAAGCCTACGAAGGATTGCTCGGCCAGACACCTGGTTACAGGATTTCTTCCAAGCTTGCTGCATCGCCAAAGGCGGAAACAGCCTGGTCGCAACCCCGATATCTCCCACTTATGTTGTGGAAGACGGCACGATCATGGCTCAATGAACTTCCGGCAAACACCATCCACAACTGGTATGATTTACAAAGTGCGTTCTTTCGGAATTTCGAAGGCACATATCGGAGGCCTTGCATGGTCGGAGACCTACAGCACTGCACCTAGAAAGCCGGAGAAACTTGCCGGGATTACCTCGGACGATGGATCGACACCAAGAACTCCTGCGAAGGAGTAAATGATCAAAATGCGATTGAAGCTTTCATCGCAGGTCTCCAATTGGTTTCTGCGCCATCGCTTGAAGTGTGACAAGGTTACTGATCTGGGAGAGATGATAGAAACAGCGAGCAAGTATGCAGATGCTGATGACGATGCAGAGGGACTACTCAATGTCCTGGCTGTGCCTCAGTCGGCAAAACAACCAAAGCAACAAGCTCAGAAGCGCAAAAATACCTCGGAAGAAAAACCAACACAGAGACAGTAGTGGTCACTACTGTTTCCGGGTCTGGAGGACGGAGGAGGACGTGGTGGAGGCCACGGGCATGGCCGTGGGACATCAAGGGTCCAAGGTAGAGGAGAGCAACAACCAGGCAAAACCTACACTTGGGCCGACATTGCCAATAACCCATGTGTGCATCATTTGGACGCCAATGGGGGCTCGTCCCACACCAACGCTGAGTTGTCGTTTTAACGACGACATCAAGAGAGATGATACCGCGGGCTACAAAGCTAAGCGGAAGAAGGGAAAGAAAAATCCCGAAAAGGACAAAGAGACCAAGGAAGATTCCGACATGGAGGAAGCCGATGCTTCAAATCCCATGTCGGAAGGGAAGAAAACTTTTCCCACCAAGAAGGACACTTGCATCACCTTCGTCGGATCTCAACCAGCAAAGGTCAAGAAATTAGTTCTCCACGAGCTCAACGCAACAGTTCCGACTGTCCCTCAGTATCTGGACTGGTCGGAAGTAGCAATCACGTTTGACCGCGCTGATCATCCGCCTAGGCTAGACAGGCGACGAAAATACGCTTTAATCGTCAATCCACTCGTTGACGGTTGTGGTTTCTCCAATACCCTCATGGATGGTGGTAGCAGCATCAATATTCTTTATGTCGAAACGATACGCTGGATGAAGATCTCGGAAACACAGCTGAACCATAGCTCCGTGATCTTTCACGGAGTTGTCTCAGGAAGGCAAGCTAATTCCTGGGAGAGATCACTTTGGATGTTACTTTTGGAACACCAAAGAATTATCGGACGGAGGCACTTCCTTCGAAGTGGTCCCGTTCAAGAGCACATACCACGCTATATTCGGACGTCCGGCTTACTGGGCTTTTATGGCTCGTCCGTGTTACATTTATAATATGATGAAAATTCCAAGTCCCAACGGCGTGATCACCATCAGGGGAGACACAAAGAAGGCGTGAGAGTGCGAAGATGGAAATGCCACCTTTGCCGAAGCCGTGCTACACGCCCAGAGTACCAGGAGATCAAGAAGAGCATAGATCCGTCCGAGATGCCCGCGACAAAGAAGGAGGTGACAAAACCAAATCCGGAGTTCAAGGCATCAGAAGAGATGAAGCAGACGCCATTGAAGGATGATGACCCCTCCAAGGTGACCCAGATAGGCGTAGGCCTAAGTAGCGCATAGGAAAGTGCGCTCGTCAAGTTCCTCCAAGCAAATCAAGATATCTTCGCATGGCAGCCATCTGACATGACCGGAGTACCCTAGGGAACTTGCTGAGCACTCTCTAAATGTAAACCTGAACGCTAAACCCGTCAAACAGTCCTTACGACGGTTTGGCGATGAAAAGCGTAAGGCAATAGCTAAGGAACTAGTGCAGCTCGAGTTAGCCGGATTCATATAAGAGGTCATCCATACTGATTGGTCGGCCAACCCTGTAATGGTCCCTAAAAAGGACACCACTGATTTAAGGATGTGTGTTGATTATACTAGCTTGAACAAGGCTTGTCCAAAAGATCCGTTCGCTCTGCCTAGGATTGATCAAGTTATCGATTCTACGGCAGGCTCGAAACTCCTATGTTTTCTCGACGCATATTCTGGTTATCACCAAATCCGGATGAAGGAATCTGACAAAGTCAAGACTTCATTCATAACCCCTTTCGGAACCTTCTGTTTGTTACAATGCCCTTTGGGTTGAAGAACGCAGGAGCTACATACCAGCGCACGATGCAGCGCTGCCTCCATGATCAACTCAGACGCAATGTACATGCATACGTGGATGATATCGCGGTCATGTCCAAAAAGAAGGAAACGTTGATTTTCGACTTGGAAGAGACGTTCGCCAATCTACAAAATACAAAATCATGCTTAACCCAAGAAATGCTTCTTTGGAATACCAGTCGGAAAATTGTTAGGTTTCATCGCGTCTCAAAGAGGCATAGAGGTGAACGGGACAAAATCAAGGCTATTCTCAAAATTTCCAGGCTAACTCGCCTGAAGGACGTACAAAGATTAACTGGTTGCATCGCTGCGGTCAGTCGATTTGTAAGCCGTCTTGGTGAAAGAGCCGCACCGTTATACAAACTCCTGAAGAAGACCAGGATTTGTCTGGACTGACGAAGCTAAAGCTGCACTACAAGACATGAAGAAAGTACTCTCATCTGCTCCTATCCTTGCAGCGCCGGAACCTCAGGAACCGATGTTGCTTTACATTACTGCAACAAATAGTTTGTCGGTATAGTTATGGTGGTGGAGAGACCAGAGGAAAATCAGGAACACCTGGTGCAGCGTCCGACATACTTTATCAGCGAGGTCCTGACAGAATCAAAACAACGATATCCGCACTATCAAAAGTTGGCTTATGGTGTTTTTCTAGCATCTCGTAAGTTACGACACTATTTTCAGGAGCATCCAATTACCGTGGTGAGCAAAGCTCCCATGATAGATATAATCAACAATAGCAATGCCACATGACGCGTCGCTAAATGGGGCATAGAGCTTGCAGCTTTCGATATTGAGTACAAACCCCAGACAACAATCAAATCCTAGGTCCTTGCTGACTTTGTCGCTGATTGGACAGAGACAAAGGAGAACATGGTCCTCCCTGAGTCGGAATATTGGACCCTCTTTTTCGATGGGTCTAAGGCTCGAGGGGGCTCGGGGGCTGGCGTGGTGCTGAAATCACCCCAAGGAGATAAACTTCTATACGTGTTGCAGATCCACTTCACAGCGAGAAACAATTTGCCGAGTATGAAGCAATGCTGCATGGAATCCGGATTGCTAAGGATATTGACATCTGACGTTTGATGTGTTACGGAGATTCGGATCTTGTTGCTCAGCAAGTCTCGGATATTTGTAATGCAAATAAGCACATGGAAGCATATAAAGCTGTCGTGGATGATCTATCTAAATCGTTCGAGGGTTTGAAGTTCAACACATTCCTCGAGCAGAAAATGAGGAAGCAGATGCACTATCCCAAATAGGCTCTGCGCGGAAAGATGCCCCATATGGCGCATTTTTAGAGCACCTCAAAGTTCCCTCGTTAAAGGGAGTAGATGAGGAATATCCGACCAATCCGACTCACCTTTGATAGCAGTTCTGGCTGTAATTCCCAGCTGGACTCAACCCTACCTCGATTACTTGGTAGATGGCAAATTACCCGAAGACGAGGTGCTGAGCCGGCAGATTGTTCGACGAGAAAAAGCCTATACTATTGTTAAAGGTGAGCTCCATAAATGGAGTGTTTCTGGGGTTTTTCAGCGTTGTGTATCTCCGGAAGAAGGAGTGGAAATCTTAAGAGAAATCCACGAAGGCGAGTGTGGTCACCACGCTGTAGCCAAATCTTTAGTGGCAAAAGCTTTTCGACATGGATTTTTCTGTCTTACAGCTCAGGCAGATGCCGAACGATTAGTCAAGACATGCAAAGGCTGCCAAAAGTATGCCAAGCAAGCTCATGTTCCGGCTGATCAGCTGTGAACAATACCTATAACATGGCCTTTTTCAGTCTGGGGGCTTGACATGGTAGGACCTTTAAACGAGCTCCAAGTGGATTCACTCACCTCTTAGTAATGGTGGATAAATTCACAAAGTGGATCGAGGCTAAACCTGTCACTAATTGTGATGGAGCAACAACCAAAAGATTTGTCGAGGATGTTATATCCGGTATGGTTATCCGCATAGCAGCATTATCACGGACAATGGGAGTAACTTTTCCATGGGAGAATTGGCTGAATTCTGTGACGAGAAAAAATATCCGGCTTGACATTGCGTCAGTTGCACATCCACAGGCTAACGGACAAGTTGAAAGAGCAAATGGTTTAATTCTACAAGGCCTAAAACCAAGACTCGAAGCACCACTACGACGTGCTACGGGGCTTGGGCAGAGGAGTTACCCTCTGTAATTTGGAGCTTACGAACAACTCCGAACAGGTCAACAGGATACACACCTTTCTTCTTGGTCTATGGCGCAGAAGCAGTTCTTCTAGTGATTTAATTCATACTTCTCCTAGAGTGGCCGCGTATATCGAAGAAGATGCCGAGATTTCTCGACAAATGATCTCGACTTAGTCGAAGAAGTTCACGTCGTTGCTAAAATGAGATCTACAGCCTATCAGCAGAAGTTACGCAAGTATCATAGCCAGAGAGTCCGAACTAGATCTTTCAATAAAGGTGATTTGGTTCTCCGGCTTGTGCCACAAAGAAATCACAAACTTTCCCGAGTATGGAAGGGCCCTTTTTAGTTAGTCGAGTATTGCACAATGGATCATACTACTTACTGACATGAGGCCAGTCAAAGAAAGACCTGCTACTAAGAAGAGAAAGAGAGCTGGAGGCAGTATAAATCCGGATGAGTTAGACAGACCGTGGAATATTGCTCAGCTACGTCCCTTTTACTTAGCTTATCCTTCTTTGTAATCGTACATATGTACATGTTCTGTGACAAATAAAAGTTTGGTTGCCTCAAAGTTTTTGTGAGAAGTTTTTACCATCTTATTTCCTAAATGATCATGTCATAGTCGAAAATCCCAGAATGCTTGAAAGTACTTTATGCTCATGTTCGTTCTGGTTTAGATTTCCGATTCTAAACTGCTACCTTCGGGTATACTCCAAAAATTCTAGTCTTTACTTGGGTTATTTGTCTGATTGCTGGATGGGGTATTTTACGAGTAGTGAATTGTTGGTACTGGAAGCCGGCTTTGTTTCCGAGTTAAACTGGTTTAGCAATTGAGCTCCGTTGCTCGGCAAAGTTTTCCGGCTGAAGGTTTAGCTGGCTCACGAAAGGGACGAGGCGGAAAGCCAGATAAACGATAAGTAGAGACGGAAAATTTCAAGTGCTTATGTGAACATTTCAGGCACACAAAAATGTCTAAAGACAAAAGTGCTGAATAGATAAAAAACTTAGCACTAGCAAAAATCATAGTACTTAATATTTACAAACGCATCATGTTCTTTCACAGAATACACATAAATTTGTGGTCTATGATGCAGGAGGTGATGACGCTGCTGCTGGCTCGCTGGTTACTCCGCCTTGATATCGTTCCGAGATGTCCGGATCCGAGGTGGTCCTTCATCGTCGAAACTTCTTCGGCTTCTTCTGCAGGAGGAGGCGGGGTATCCACACGGGTGAAGAAGGGGACCTCATAGCTGGTCAGATCAGCTACGTGGCATCCGTATCCAGCGCACGAGTGCATGATGGCTTGAAGGTCTTGCTCCTGGCCGTCTTCGTCTACCTTGCAGTACCCTCTGGTCACTTGCCATATCTCCATGTTTCCATGGTGGCTCATGACCATGGTGAGAGCGTTCTGCGTAGCAGTCCACGCGTAGGACATGTTCTAGTCCCGAACAAGCTGCGGCATCTCCTTGGCCTTCTCCGCACCTGAAAATCCGACATGCTTGGCATGTCCGGAATCCTAGGGACTCGCCAATGTCCTCAAGAGACTGGCGGTAGTCATGAAGAAGATCACCGACTTGGGTAAGCCGGTGGGTGCGGGGCTCGGATGAGGAAGAGTCTGTCAGGTTCAGAGGACCTGCACACAAAATAAAGTTAATAAAAAACTGACATTGATAGAAGTCGAAGAAAAAGGATAAGTCAAAGAGGTGGAACATACCGAAAATGACGTCGTCAACCTTGGTCTTCTCCTCCCGGTGACTCTGGAGTTCAGCCCGAAGCGCCTGGGAGATGTCCTTCTCTCTGCCAAGCTCATTTTTGAGGTCCGAGATTACTTGATCTTGAGCAGCGGTCTTGCGATCACGCTCTTCAGTAGCCATGGAGTAGGATTCAAGGACTTGAGCTATGCTCCTTTCGTGATCCGCCTTAAGCTTATCCAGCTCTTGGCGAAGTCCCTTGTTCTCCACCACCAGGGTCTTGAGGTTCTCGCCTCTTCAATCATAGCGATGGATTGTTTCACCAACGCTGTAAGTCAAAAAACAACAGTTCAGAAAATTCGACATTGAAAAAGCAAAAGACAAGGTTTGAATCTCGAAATGTTTACCTTCGGCTTCATCCTTGGCTACCTTGAGCTCAGCATTTTTAGCCAGAGAGCTTTGATCTCTCTCCGCTTATCACAGACATTGGTCAATAAGTCCTGGTTATAGGAATAGTTTCTGTAAGTCAGAATACCCAAAGTCAGAAAGCTACTTACACTCGGGCTAATATTTTCTACTAAATATCAGCACGAGCCTTGGGGCCTATACTAGTCCATTCTTTGGCATCCAATGAAAGCATAAACCCGGATTCTATATCCTACTTCATGCTTGGGGGCTAGAGGATATGAAATAACATAATGTAAAACACGAGTTGGAATTCCGACTTACATATTGCTCGCGGGTGAGTTTGTCTAAACCCGCGTTCACTTCAGCTTCCACCTTCTCGGCAAGGGTAAGAGGGATTGCTGGGGCTGTTGGAAGCTCACCAGTCCTGATCCTCTCGTCGCGAAGGCGGACTTGAGCGAGAAGATCAGAAAACTTGACGTCCTCTGCTTCTTGCGCTTCCTCTACGGGGGATAGATGGCTTTTGTCCATGACTTGCCTGGCCAGCCGCTGGATCTCCTCTAACAGATTTCCGGGATAAGCCAAACTTAGCAAGTCCCAGATTGCTGAGGAGGTTTTCGGCGAAGACTTTAGCCGAGGGATCATTACCCGAGGAAGGTTCACCCTTATCTTGAGTTGACGCACCCATGGTGACGTCAGTGTGCGACCCAAGATCACAGGCTCCGTTGAAGGAGCCGGATCTTCTGCAACCACTGGAGAAGTGATCGTCGGAGTTGCAGAGTTGAGGGGCCTGAGTCGGAGGAGCCACGCCAGAGAAAGAACTATGTAAGCTTCGTCTGACACAAGGGCTTCGAAGAAGTTCCCTTCCCCTTGCCTTGATGATGATTTTGCTCTGAGAAAGTAGTAAAGTCGGAAACATTAACTCTCGGAAAGAAACTTGAGTAAAGTAAAAAGGCGGAAAAGTTGTTACAGAAGGTTACCTCTTCACGACTGGCACCTCCTTTGTGCCAACTGCCACTATCGGAGCTTAGCGCTTCTTGAGCGCAAGATCCAGCAATGGGACTACTTCCGTCTCCTGAGAAAACTCAGGAGGGTATCCTTCGAGCGGAGCAAGCTCCGACTTGGGGAGGTCAGCAAGCTGAAAACAAGAACACAAGTCAGCATTGCGATATAAGTCGAAAATTGAAAA
>CAJUXJ010002395.1:0-38635 GCA_910589775.1 Avena eriantha
GCTTAGTATTATTTGCTGTAGCATGACTTGTTATAAACAATTGAGATTGCTTAATGTGCCTTGATGAATCATGCGTTGGTTTAGATATTAAAGCATAGTATAGTGGATTCTCCTTTGATGTTCATTTGAGTTGACTTGGCGCATGCTCACACCATGTTATGACTATCTCAAGTCACCATAGTCTTTATGATCCTTTAGTTTTCAACTTGTAGTATCACTTTATGCTTTGATCAATGATGTTTTGTGGCTCTGCATGATTATGGCCATTATTGCTCTCTTAGTTCGTTGCTCCCAGTCTTTTGCTAGCCTCCACAACCAAGTATGAGTTCCACTCATGCATCCAACTCCCTAAACCAAGTTATTCCAAAGATTCCACCATACCTACCTACTAGCTTATGCTATTCCAAGTATATTCATGTTTTTTTACCTTCCGAATTAAACTTGTTATGAGAAAACTAGTGATTAAAGCTCTCACAAACTTGATGGCACACTTTACTTTTATTGCCCTTAATAAACTTGAACCATTTTGTCGTCTATGTTGTATATGCTTGCACTTATTTGTTGGAATTAGCAGAACCATGATGTCATGGGGAACGCTTTCAACATTGCACTTGGTACTTTGTACCTAGTTGAAAGGGAAATGGACGTCGCCTAGAGGGGGGGTGAATAGGCGTTTTAAAATTATTACGGTTTAGGCTCTAATAAATGCGGAATAAAACTTAACGTTTAATTTATCAAGCCAAAACCTATATCCACTAGTTTCACTAAGTGCACCAAACCTATGCTAAGCAAGACAAGCAACAAGGTGATAGCAAGATATAGTACTTCAAGCACGAAGGCTATCACAATGTAAATTGCATAGGTAAAGGGCTCGGTTGAGAGATAACCGATGGACGCGGAGACGATGATTTGTTTCCCGAAGTTCACTTCCAAGAAGCTACGTCTCAGTTGGAGAGGTGCGGGGGCGCAATGAACTTCGAACGCCACAAATGGCTCACCTCGAGGTTTGGTGGCTCGATGCTCACCCAACGCCACACAAGGCCTCACCAAGGATGCGAAGTCACGCAACTCACCGACGCCACAAAAGGCTCACCCTATTCTCCCGTGAGCTCGCCACAAAGGCCTACTCACATTCCACTATGGGACACTTGAGGGTGGTCACCGAACCCGTACAAGGCTTGGGGCAATCTCCACAACTCAATTGGAGGGCTCCCAAGAAACGCCACAAAGGCTCCACAATGCCACAAAAGGCCTACAAGCTTGGGGAACCTCCACAACTCAATTGGAGCCCCAAGAACAATGCCACAAAGGCTACAAAGCCACAAAAGGCAACAAGACCACAAAAGGTCAACAATCCAACCACACAACCGTCTAGGGTTCCAAGAACCCAAGAGAAACAAGCCCAAGGGCTTGAACTCGCCGATTCTCCGAGGAGAACTCAAACCTATGCACCAAATGCAAGAGGCAAGTCCTTCTCTCTCAAATTCCACCAAAGCTACAAAAGCTATTGGGGGAATAAGGGAGGAAGAACACAAGAGGAGAACACAAAACTCTCCAAGATCTAGATCCCAAGGATTCCTTCACAAAGAAGGGGTTTTGCTTGGTGGGCTTGTAGATCTAGATCTCCTCTCTCAAATCCCTCAAAAAGATGCAAGAATCATAGGAGGGGGAGGGGAGAGGGCAAGCTCTTCAAGGTCAACAATGGAGGAGAGAGAAAGCCAAAAACCAAGAAAGAGCAAGTTAGGGGCGAAGGGGAAAGGGGAGATCCTTTTAAAGGGCTCCCCGATCTGCCCGTTACACACAGTTTCGCGCACGGCCGGTAGTACCAGTGGGTGGCCGGTACTACCGGTGGCACTCAGCCAACGGTCCAAAAACAAGGTTCAAACGAACACAAAAAAAACGAGGCCGGCCGGTACTACCGATGGGTCACCGGTACTACCGCCTGGGCCGGTACTACCACCCATGATTCCGACCGAAGTTCCGTCAAAAGCGCAGAACAGGCAGAGAGCATACTGAACCAAAAATGGGTTCACCGGAAGTTGGGTCGGTTTTAACACCGGTACTACCGGCGGCATTTCTTCCCGAGCGGTACTTCCGGCGTCTGGCCGGTACTTCCGGTCAGAGAAACTTCAGAACCAGAAATGCCATAACTTTTGCATCCGAACTCCAAACGAGATGAAACCAATTTGTTGGAAAGATAACGAAATATTGGGTATCACCAAGGGAGAAAATACCATGAATATATATGTGAGATACCTCCCAAGGTGTGGAGCCGGAAAACCCGCAAGATCAAAAACGCAATAAGATATGCAAGGGAAATCCGTTTTTGATGAACTAGAGCTTGTTATGAAGATAATCACAAGCTCTAGATCCTCGCATGGACAAGAACCAAACAACAACCAAGAAAGATGATGCTGTGAATGCAAAGGTTTGAGCTCTCTCCGAAAGATACGAACGAGTCACCCACTCGAGAGCCCCTCTTGATAGTACGGCTATCTATCCTAAACCCGGTCTCCCAACACTACAAGATACCGGTAAAGTAGAAACCCTATCAAGATGATACCTTTGACTTGAGCATCCCACTTGAGCTTGATGTAGACGATCTTGACACCTTCAAGATGGAACACCTTTCTTGATTGCACTTGCTTGCACTTGCTTGATGAAGTCTTGTGAATGGCTCCCCCATACTCCATGGGGAAACCACTTCCTTGACCTTGTCTTCATCACTCCATGAACGCCGAGGATGGCAAGCTCCAAGCATGAGATCTTCTAGAGATGGTGCATCTTGATCTTGCACAACATGTCTTGATGATGTCTTGAAGAAAGCCATGAGGAACTCCATATTCGTTCTTCTTCTTCTTCAAGGCATACTTGATCTTCTTCTTCTTCTACTTGATTCCAATAGGCAGAAAGCCCTTGGACGATGCTTCTTCTTTTCATCCTTGAAACCAACACATGGTCCAAGCGATGCCAATGGACAAACCTACAAGTAAAACTCAATTTGCACATTAGTCCATAGGGATTGTCATTAATTACCAAAACCACACATGGGGCATACATGCCCTTTCACTAGTTGATATCATGCTCTTTTGTCTATGGATGTCGTCGGTGTGAAATGAAAGGGAGCTTGTAAGTCCATGGAGTTATGTATATGTGTTAGAGAAACGCCTGGGCCGCTGGTCTAATCCATGCTGACATGGTGGAAACCTGCAGCGTAACCATAATGAGCTGTCTATGAAGCATTCTTCTTATAAAAAAGAGTCCTATATTGAGAAAAAGGAGAAAAAAGAAAAAAAGAGATTATGAAAGAGGAAAGAGGAAAGAGAAAAAAAAATAACCATATTCCCATGGTAAATAAGAAGATTGCTGAGATGCTCGTTGTCTGCTTTCCTTGTCATTTTGATATGGGGATTCTTCCGTATCATCGGGCAAGGGGTACCCCATTGGCGGTTCTCTATGATACATATGTACTTACGATGACAAGAACTTACCAGTGACTAAACTTGAGTAGCATGAGGAGCGGCCCTCGTATTCAAGGGACATGAGATTTCTAACTTATACTTCGTCAAGCGTATACACCATAGTTTGTTCACTTTAACCTTAATCACCTTCAAGATGCTTATGATAGGGGCAATGAGAGCTGAAAGCTATAAGTACCATATTTTTGGAAGCTCTTATGAAACTTGAATCTCTGCTTCCTTCTATGAAGGCCTTTCTTCCACCATTATATTGAGTCTCCACCTTCTACCTTTATGCACCTACTTTGAGAGCATAGTGGCCATTCTTAGTTCTATGTGCATTGTCCCAAGACTAGTTGATTGATGCATAACTTGATATTGCTTGTTTTAAACTATTTGTATCTAGTCACTCTTATGAACTTTGAAGGTGTCCTATGCATCTATATTTGCTACTCTATGAGGGACAAGCTGAATACTATTATGCTATGTTTTCTTTATGTGAAACAAACAAACGTCTTGCAAAGTATTGTTATTCATGAACCTTTTGTTTGTGCCTTTTCATGTGGCATCATAGTTTCTTTGTCTTATTGCTAGAACTTTGTCTTTCATGCTATGATTGAAGTACTATGATCCCAGCTTTGAATGTTTTACAAATACTTTGATCAAGTCTTTGATGGTGCATGTCACCTCAAAAATTATTCTTTCTTTTTATCACTTACCTACTCGAGGACGAGTAGGAGTTAAGCTTGGGGATGTTGATACATTGCAAATGTATCTATAATTTTTGATGTTCCATGCTTGGTTTTACCTACTTTCTTGTGTTTTGTCCACACTTTGGAGTACTTTTCATATGATTTCTTGAACTAACCTATTAACAAGAGCCACAGTGCCAGCTGCATGTTTTCTGCTGTTTTTGGTTCCAGGAAAGTCAGAAAATGAATATTCTCAGAATTGGACGAGAAAAAAGCCAAAGTGCCTATTTTCCGGAAGACATCTGAAGCCAGAATACGAGACGGAGAAGGGCTGGGGGCAGCCACACCACCTGGCTGCGCGGCCAGGCCTTACCCACACTAGGGGGTGGTCTGGCCGACCCCAGCACCCCCTCGGCCTCTCCTTCCGCCTATATATTGCCCTCGGGACCAAAACCCTAAGTACCCCATCAAAATCCATGAAAGAGTCTGTAGCCGCTGTCATCTCCATCCCTAGATCGGGAGGGATCTGAAGCTCTTCCCGGCACCCTGCCAGAGAGGGGAATTCACCCTGGAGGCCTTCTTCATCATCATGCAAGCCTCCGGTGTGATGCGTAAGTAGTTCATCTCTGGACTACAGGTCCATGTAGTAGCTAGATGGCTGGTTCTCCTCCTTTGTGCTTTCATGTCTAGATCTTGTGAGCTCTGTTCATGATCAAGATCATCTATTTGTAATTCTCCATGTTGTGTTTGCGGGGATCCAATGGATATGAGATGCTTTCAGATTGATTATTGATTCTATCATGTCTTTGTTATTTGTGATCTTGCATGCTTTCCGTTGTTAGTAGCTATCTTGGCCAAGTGGATGCTAGCAACTCCAAGAGTTAGTATTTATGCTCGATAGTGGGTTCATGCCTCTGGTAATCTGGGGAAGTGACAAAAATCTCTAAGGTACTAGATGTGTTGTTGCTACTAGGGAGAAAACAACAATCCTTTGTTCATAGAACAATCGTATTGTTTTTTTACACGCAATTCGTAAAGCAATAATCTGTTGCTTGCAACTTAATACTGGAGGGGGTTCGGATGATAACCTGAAGGTTGATTATTAGTCATAGATGCAGTTGGATGGCGGTCTATGTATAATGTTGTAATGCCCAATCGAATATCAAAGGAGTCAAGATGATTAGTATATGCTTGTATGCTTTCTCGATGTTTGTCAATTGCCCCATTGTAATTTGTTCACCCAACATGCTATCTATCTTAAGGAGAGCTACCTCTAGTGAACTATGTACCTAGGTCCTTTCTTTACATACAATCTACAAATTGTTTATTGCTTTGTGTTACTTTCTACAAACTATTACTTCCTTCCATTCGATACGTTTAATCCTTTGTTTTCAGCAAAACCGGTGAGATTGACAACCTCATCGCAAGTTGGGGACAGAGTTCTGTGGTTGTGTTGTGCAGGTCTCCATATTGCTACTAGCACCGGGAGTGCGCCCTGCCAAGGCTCAGCTAGCAACACCTTTGGGGTGTTTCCTTGCTCCTACTGGTTCGATAACCTTGGTTTCATAACTGAGGGAAACTTACTTATGTGCTCATCATACCTTCCTCTTGGGGTTCCCAACGAGCTCATCAATCACGAGCCATCACTAGGATCGCCAACTTAAACTTACGTGGTTCTTTGCTGTGCAACATGGCTTACACCCATTGTATGTGAACGCAGTTATGTGTGACACCCGATTGTCACGGCGTTCCTCATAACAGAGAACTTTCTTGGTGGTGCACACTAAGAGAGAACACTTTCATTGGTATTTGTTTAGGGATTATCTTATTATGCTACCATCGAGTATCTAATACTAGCCTACAATAAGATGCACACAACAACAACATTGAATGTACGTGTGATGCAATATGGCCTTCAACGCTGGATCTCCAATCCCCACTCCTTGGAACCGGCGCCAGGGTACCGGTGCCCTCCGGCATGGTAGTATATCATCACCATGATTGTTACTTGACTTAGCACAGAAAGTAAACTACTTTACCTTGACTACTACCATATCACATCACAACGCCAACGCCTGCAAAACAAAGTTAGATGCCTCTACTTTATCTTTGCATGTTTTACGTGGTTGCTAGGGATTTCGCACAGAAATGATTCTTACCTATGAACTTCCACACAACATTGACACAAGTATTGTCTATACTACACCCCTTTTGGGGCCCTCCTTTGCAATGGCATACCTGAAGGGGTCCGCTATGAAAACAATAATTTTACCCCTATGCCCCTGAACCCATGATGCTGCCAGGACCTATCTATTAGTAATGCAGTTACGGGAGGGGATTTTCATGACTTACCCTGAAGACCGAAAAGCGTTGTCAACGCTCAGGAGAGCGTGGGTTGATTTAGACGAGCCGAAGCCGACCTCAAGGTCATGATAAGTCATTGCGCTCTTGTGGCTCCAACGACTTGAGTGCCTCAAATGTGACACCTCGCGGGGAGTTACACACGTCTGGTGCCTGGCGATGACTCCCACTTCCCCGATCCAGTAGCAGTTGCGGAGTAGAGCTCCTGGATCCGAATCCCGCAAACGTAACGACGCTCCACGGTGAAAATGTCTCTCGTTCGTGCAGTCCGAACTTGGGACCATAGTCACGAGAGAGAGAGAGAGAGAGAGAGAGAGAGAGAGAGGAAGAGAGAGAGAGAGATATCAATTGGAGGTCTCCCCAAAACTGAGGAAACCTTTATTGATAATTGTGTGTATTTATCTGGCCAAATACCCCCACTATATATAGGGGGAGGGGAGGTACTACCTCCCTCAAAGTCCCGGGGTGGGACTAAAGGAGAGGAGAGGGGGAGGGTGGCACCGCTAGCACCCCCATGGGCCTGCTCGGGGGGCTGGCCCACTAGGGCGCCGGCCACCCTCTCTGGCCCTTCTCCCTCTTGCCTTTCCCTAATGGCCCTCTTCCCTCCGGAATTGGCCCATTAAGTCTCTTTATTAAATAATTATGAAGTAAATGATTAATCAATATTTTAACATTCATTCATATATTATTCAATCTCCGTGGCTATGGAACACCTTCCACCTCCACTCAGGGGGCGTCCTCCAGACTTACCGAAACTCTTCCGGTTTTATCTCTACTATTCTTCGGCAATTTCTTCCGATCCTATAAACACTCTCTAAGCATCATCAAAACCTTAAGCGTGATACCCTAGCGGTTCGAGAACACTCCAGACATGGTCGGGACACTCCCGGACCATGATCAACAGAGGGACCTGGATGGCCATGTGGACCCCTATGCGTTCCACGAAGATCTTTCGTCGTTTAAACGGGACGATTGTGTCTTATTCCTTTTGTCTCTCGACACTCGCATTGCCCGAGGATCTAGTCAATGACATCACCAGTCATGTTGAATCTCGTTACTGAACAATGCTACTGTGAACTCTTTTCGACAGTGATATCCCCTGATGATCACATCACATCACACGTTGTGCAGCTATTGGATATAGTTCTCCGAGTGGGCCCCTTGAGTATCTTTCCATCACGGGGACGGACAAATCCCGCTCTTGACATATATTGCATCTCTACGGTTCCTCTGAGTACCTGAACACACCTTATAACCACTGTATTACCAAGTGGCGCTTGCTGCTATCTAAGCACTCTCGAGAGACCAGTGATTGATATAGCCTCAGGGTCTAAGGAATAGTCTACAAGGATCCATTTCTAATCATCATAACTTGAACTTCGTGACATGATCAGGTCACGATGTTTAGGTTGGTGTTGGTTCATCATCTCATTTCACTGAATGAGTTGAGTCCATTTCCAACTGGCATAAATGCCACATGATCAGGAAACTTGATCATCTGTTAACCAATGAACCAGTGACTAGAATTTCACTGGGAACCCCTAGTTGTTTATATATTACACGTATATTGATGTTTCCACTCAATACAGTTATAGCATGATATAAAACTTAATTATAAACTTTATGAAATATGATAATAGTCCTTATTACTATTTATCTCTAGGGCATATTTCCAATAGTCTCCCACTTGCACTAGAGTACAAATAAACTAGGCTGCATTTGTTCTTAACCATTGGCACCATATATCGGTACCCTGAACATGCTTACTCATGGAAGAGGTTGAGTCTTGGGCATGTACTTTACAATCCCAAATCCTTTGCAACTTACTAATGTCTCCTTGATTGACATTAATATTTTATCATCACATGATAACATCTGTGTGTATGCATCGTCGGTATGGCAGCAGAATGAGGCCTGGTTCTAGGAGCCTACAGTGACTTTAGATCAACCTCAAGGGCTTTCTCATGGGCACTGTGCCCTGGGGACACATCATTCTACATTAAAAGCGAACTAGCCCTGCCATAACATTATACAAGACTTTAGATGGTACCCTTATCTATTATTATAAATGTAATCATCAAACACGAGTGCACTATGTGCAGCTTTCGATGTTTTGTTCACCTTGCTTCCTACTTGACTCTAATCGGTATTACGGGAATTTCCAACATATTCCCTTATAACATAACCCTTTATGTTTTAAGATATGTCATCCTTTATGGATCTAGAAAATATGTTTGCAGTTATCTATTAGACACTATGGAAAAAATTAACTCAACATTCCGTGATTCAAACTTAATCACTTTTAAATGTTCCTTATTGGATCATATATTATGTTAAGTTATCATCATGGTTTCTAAGATAGAACATATGTCTCAACATAGTGGATGATGATCATCCTTTTCTTTCTTTCAACCATTGATGTTAAACTGAATACTATTCCTAACTTGAGTTATTAAGGATTAGTTCCTTAATTAACTTCTATTCTGAAACCTTTTTTAGATTCCCTCAAGGAATACTATATAATATCATAATACACTTATTATCAACTTCTACACCTCATAAATCATTATTTATCAGTACTTGCGCTTTATTCTTAACACACTTAAGAATTACTCTATAAGCTCCCACTCAAAATATGTTCCTAACATATTTGGGTATAAGTCACTACTCTTACTCAAACTATGTTTCTACATATTTGAATTTGAGACTTATATTGCTCCCACTCAAAAATATGTCATGCACATATTGTTTTAGGAAGACTTTTATAGCTCCCACTCAATTTCATGCAAATTGCATATCCACTCACTATTTTGACCAATTTCAAAATCCTTTGATCAAATATCAAACTTGGAGATATACTATGAGATACTAGTACTTTTACTAGTTTTAAATCCACTAGACATTTAGCACACTTGAATCAAATTCATTCGAATTCGTCCAATACTTGACAAATTGTGCTTTTGTCATTCACCCCTTTTTTCCACTATGGATTTGCAGTCATTTGGGAAAATCCAAGTAACTCCTTTACTTGTGAGATGCAGCGACGAAACGCTTTCTATCCTCAAGGGAATTTTGCTTCTAGGATTTCTTATAATTCTTGTTTACCATTATTTCCTTAGTAGTTTGTAGGTATGTCATATTCTGGTAATCATGACAAATGATTCACAAATGTCTCCATACAAGATATAGGCTACATTTTGAATCCTAGTTCATGTAGTGAAAACACAAGTGGGGAAAACACAATGATCATTATCATTGATTCTTTCCTTTGTGGAGAGAATTGTTCAGGAACGTTTTCCATTGCGCTTCTCAACACTCTGATGCAGGGTTTTGAATCCTCTTCGTGTTTTTCACTATCTTCCATTTGCTCCATAATCGAGAAATATCACTGAATGTGAACTTTCTCGAAAATGCACCAAAATCCAAGCAATACTAGTTTTGCTTTCCTTTTGGTTTCAGCTATGGATTTCGTATTCAAAGTTTCCAATGAATACTCTACAAGGACTTATTCGCTATTGTTTTGGTTATATTGAATAACCCCAAAATTTCCACGATGATCCATATTAAATATGGCGCGAATCTCACGAATCCCGATGGTTCACTATATATTCTAATTGAGTCCTAACTATTTCTAACTAATGGTCTCTACATCTACACTACAACGATTTATTTGGCGCCATCTATTCACACGCTTTGATATCTAATATCATATTGTGATGCTTTGCATTTTAACATTTCAAACGCATTGCATTTCACAATTTTTTTTCTTCATGACATTCTTATAAGTCGAATTCCATTACTATTGATCAAATCATAGTAATTAGATTCTCTTTTATCTTTATACCCTTTTTTGGTGTGAAACACTTTGATCATATCAAATAGTTTGATACTCATGTTTCCTTTGGTAAACTTCTTTACACATTTAAACATCATATAATGATAATTACTATTTTGTTAGAACACAATACATCGAATATGTATTTACTTTCAACAATTCATTAAACACTTTGTATTCAAGTAATACACTGTGTTCAAGTTATTTTGCCGAACTTAGGCATGATTTATATGTGGCAAGAAATCGAATTTCTTTCACATATTATCAACATAACTTTGAATTTAAACAATGGTTTCATTCATTAATGAACATATCATTAAGTTGGGTATTTTAAGGCATTTCAATATTTTTAATGTTCATGTATTATCAATCAGTTTCAAACAACAAGGATAATTCACATATATCAAACAAGATATGAACACAAATACAAATCATTCATAAAAGTGGAACAAATGTTTGTTACAAACTCATATGAATAACTGTCTCACAAAGTGTGAGACACACTAAAAAGTTCACAATCTTTTGATTACAATAATTATCCTAAAATAAACTAAGTGATAAATGTTGAGGGAGAGTGTCGTTGGCAATCATCATCATGCTCGCCATCAACACGCAACGTCACCTCCTCTCCAGCAAGCACCTCTCATGTAGAATGACCTGTTTTCAGTAAAACAGGACAAGTATCAAATATACTTAACACTGCAAATGTGTTTGCAAGATTATAACATTTATAAAATTGTATATCAAGTATATACCTTTGTCATTGACAATCTCAGTGATAACAGGTTCAACCATCATATTCCTGAGATGTGATATGAACCTGTGGAACTCCTGTGATTCCGCATCGCCTCTCATAATGCAAGTCCTGACTTGTGCTTGGTAGCTTGGTGGCAGCGACTGTAGCACAACGCCATTTGCAAAAGAGCCTGTCATCCAGCTATCTAGGAAGTACGCAGGCCTCATGTACGCATTATGCATGCGCTCCAAGTGGTCTTTAAGTGATGATTTCTCCTCCATCTTAATGGAGGGGAAGTCTCCATCAGCTCATGCTCCCATATGCGTGCTTGTTCCGTGAAACATGTCCTAAGTTGTACCATAGTCACACGAGGTTCAAGATTACCCACGACTGGCCACAGCTCATCCACTATCCCGTAGCACATTGTAACTTATATGAAGGTGGGCATCTCACGACGATAATAGCGGTCCTCCCGTTGTTCTGGGGTCTCATAGAAATAGGGCTGCTCAAAATCCATCTTGTCGAGTATATAGTCGACCACATTATTCTCGCTAAGGAGAATGTGGAGACGCGCAACCCATATAGAGAAGTTGGATCCATCTAGTCTGAGCTTCTCTCCTTCTAACCAATCGTCAATAGGAAAGGTAGCATCGGGGAGAACCATTTCTACATTTATAATTGCAAAAGGAATTTAGACTAAGTTTATAATTAAATGAGTTAATAATATCTCCACTCAAAAACACCTATCCCCTGAAGGGTTCCTAGTGATAACACAACCCCTTTTCCCCACATCTCCCCCGATCATCACGGCCATCAATGTGGGTTCAAGGGTGGGCGCTAAACGTCGGTCACATCATTCATGCGACTCGTGCTCGATCTTTCGACCATCTGCGTTACGAGGCCATGTCTCTATAACGTGCTAGGCTTGACAACTCAACCTTAGTGTATTCATTGTGCAACATGGCTTACACCCACTGCATACGAACGTAGATATGTCTGACTCCCGCTCACCATGGGTCGCCTCATACCGAAGAACTTTCTTGGTGGTGCACACTAAAGGGGAACACAATCATTGGTATTTTTTAAGAGGGTTCATCTTATTAGGCTACCGTCGAGTATCTAATACTAGCACACAATAAGATATACAAACAATAAAAATTGAATGTAAATGCGATGTGATATGGTCCTTCACGTCGTGATCTCCATCCGTCATCACCGGATTCCAGTGCCAGGGTTCCGGGGTCGTAGCCACTAGGGTACCAGTGTCTTTCCGGCATGGTAGTTCGTCACCTCTGTGACTATCTACTACTACGTAACATAAGGTAATCACTTTACCTTTGCCACAACCATATCACAAAGCAATACCCCTTGCAAAACAAAGTTAGATGCCTCTACTTTATCTTTGCATGTTTTACGTGTCTAAATGGGATTTCGCACAAGAACCATTCTTACCTACGAACTGTCACCACAACGCTGATCAAGTAGTTGTCTCTACTACATCCCTTTCGGGGCCCTCCGTTGAAAATGGCATACCAACTATTGCGAGAGAGATAGACACCCCCCTAAGCCACTTTATACAGTACAAGTCGTATGTCAAGAGTGGGCCAGTCTCGCGAATGAATGTGTTAAGTCGGTTAGGGTCGCTTCATCAAGCATTACTGTGGTATACACAAGTACACGTGGGAGGATAACAAGTAAAGATCAACGCCCACATGCTACGTCTCGTGTGTTCTACCCGTATTAGCATTACTACGCATAGATCTAGCTCTGAAACCAATGAAGGGTTCCGCGTATGAAAACAATAATTTTACCCTACACCCCGGAACCCCTGATGCTGCCAGGACCTATCTATTAGTAATGTAGTAACAGGAGGGGCTTTTCGTGAACTTACCCTTGAAGACCGAAAAGCGTTGTCAATGCTTAGGAGAGCGTGGTTGATGTAGACGAGCCGAAGCCGACACCAAGGTCGTGATGAAGTCCTTGCGCTCCTGTGGCTCCAACGACTTGAGTGCCTTCATGTGACACCTCGCGGGGAGTTACACACGTCTGGTACCTGACGATGACTCCCGCTTCCCCGATCTAGTAGAAGTTGCGGAAGTAGAGCTCCTGGATCCGAATCCCGCAGCATGACGGCGCTCCGCGGTGAAGATGTATCTCGTTCGTGCAGTCCTAACTTGGGACCACGGTCACGAGAGAGAGAGAGAGAGAGAGAGAGAGAGAGAGAGAGAGAGTATCAATTGGAGGTCTCCCTAAAGTAATGAAACCTTTATTGAATATTGTGTGTATTTATCTGGCCAAATACCCCCACTATATATAGGGGGAGGTACTAACCTCCCTCAAAGTCTCGGGATGAAACTAAAGGAGAGGAGAGGGGGAGGGGTGGCACTGCTGGCTACCCCCATGGGCCCCGCGCGGGGGCTGGCCCACTAGGGCACCGGCCACCCCCTCTGGCCCTTCTCCCTCTTGTCTTTCCCTAATGGCCCCTCTTCCCTCTGGAATTGGCCCATTAAGCCTTTTGACCTTTAAATTGATTTTCTCTTTTATTAAATAATTATGAATAAATGATTAAATCAATATTTAACATTCATTCATATATTATTCAATCTCCGTGGCTATCGAACACCTTCCACCTCCACTCCGGACTTACCGAAACCCTTCTGATTTTCTCTCTACTATTCTTCGGTGATTCTGCTGATCCTATAAACACTCTCTAAGCATCATCAAACCCTTAAGCGTGATACCATATGGTTCGGGAACACTCCAGACATGGTTAGGACACTCCTGGACCAATGCTCAATAGAGGGACCTCGATGGCCATGTGCCCCTGTGCGTTCCACGAAGATCTTTTGTTGTTTGAACCGAGACAGTCGTGTCTTATTCCCTTTGTCTCTTGACAATCGCATTCCCCGAGATCTGATCAATGACATCACCATGTCGTGTTCAATCTAGCTACTGAAAAATGCTACTTGACTCATTATGACAAGTGATATCCCTATGATCAAATCACACGCTACACAACTACTGGATATAACTTCTCCGAGTGGGCCCTTGAGTATCTTTCCGTCACGAGGATGGAGAAATCCCGCTCTTGACATATATTGCCTCAACGGTTTCCTCCGAGTACCTGAACACACCTTTATAACCACTGTATTACCAAGTGGCGCTTGATGCTATCTAAGCACTCTCGGGAGACGGTGATTGATATAGCCTCACAGTCTAAGGAATAGTCTACGAGGATCCATTTCTAATCATCATAACTTGAACTTCGTGACATGATCGGGTCACGATCTTTAGGTTGGGTATTGGTTCATCATCTCATTCTCAGAATGAGTTGACTCCATTTCCAACTGGCATAAATGCCACATCATCAAGAAACTTGATCATCTGTTGACCAATGAACCAGTGACTAGAGTTTCACTGGGAACCCCAGGTTGTTTATATATCACACGTGTATTCATGTTTCCACTCAATACAGTTATAGCATGATATAAATCTTAATTATGAACTTTATGAAATATGATAATAGTCCTTATTACTATTTGTCTCTAGGGCATATTTCCAACAATACCAACTAATGCGAGAGAAACAGACACCCCCCAAAGCCACTTTATATGGTACAAGTCGTATGTCAAGCGTGGACCAGTCTCGCGAATGAACGCGTAAAGTCGGTTGGGGGCGCTTCATCAAGAATTGATGCAGTATACACAAGTACACGTGGGAGGGTAACAACTAAAATATCAATGCCCACACGCTACAACTCGTGTGTTCTACCCGTACTAGCAATACTACGCATAGATCTAGCTCTGATACCACTGTAGGGGTTCGCGCATGAAAACAATAAAAAATTCCTACGCCAAGAACCCTAATGCCAGGACCTATCTATTAGTAATGCAGTAATGGGAGGGGCTTTTCGCGAACTTACCCTTGAAGAACAAAAAGCATGGTCAACGCTCGGGAGAGTGTGGTTGATGTAGTCGCTATGACGCTGACCTCGGGGTCGTGTTGAAGTCCTGTGGCTCCAACGACTCCTAATGCCCCAAGTGTTGCACCTCCGAGGGAGTTACACATGTCTAGTGCCTAACGATGACTCTCGCTCCTCTGATCTAACAGCAGTTGCAAAAGTAGACCTTCTGGATCCGAATCCGGCTGTGCGACGGTGCTCCGCGGTGAAGAAGTCTCCTTCTTGCGCGGTCACAGGAGAGAGAGTATCAATTGGAGGTCTCCCCGAAAAAGAGAGAGAACCTTTATTGATTATTGGTGTATTTAATTTGTCAAAATACCTCACAATATATAGGGGGAAAACCCCCAATTAGCTAATTAGCAGCCATGTGGGAATAAACAAAGGAGAGGAGAGGAGGGGGGCTGACCGCCGCCGGCCTAGGCCCAAGTGGGCCCCACACGGGGTTCCTTGGCCTAGTCGGCCACCCCTCTCTCTTTTCTCCTTTGGTCTTTACCGCATGGGCCTTTGTCCTATGGAATTAGGCCGAATTAGGTATTTGACCTTTTAATTTATTTTTCTTTTATTAAATAATTACAAATAAATGATTAAATCAATATTTAGCATTTACTTACACATTATTCAATATTCGTGGCTATGGAAATCCTTCCACCTCCACTCCGGACATCCTCTGGACTTACCGAAACTATTCCCATTTTCCCTCTTTCTATTCTTCGGTGATTCTCTCGATACCAAAACGATCTGCGAGCATCATCAAGCCCTTAAGTGTGATACCCCACAGTCCGGGAACACTCCAGACATGGTCAAGACACCTCTCGTAACAATGATCATCAGCGGGACCTGGATGCCCATGATGACCCCTATGTATTCCACGAATCTTTCGTCGCTGAACCATGAACGTCGTATCATATTCCTATTGTCTCTTCGATACTTGCATTGTTCGAGATCTGATCAATGACAACGTCATGTCGTGTTCAATCTCGTTACCTACAAATTCTACTTAACTCGTTTTGACAAGAGATATCCCCGTGATCAAATCACACATTGCACCGCTATTGGATATAACTTCTCCGAGTGGGCCCTGTAGTATCTTTCCATCACGCGAATAGACAAATCCCGCTCTTGATGCATAACGCCTCTACATGTTCCTCCGAATACCTGAACACACCTTTACGATCTGCATTCACACAAGTGACGTTTGATGCTATTTTAGTATTCTCGGGTGACAGTGATTTATATGGTTGATGCGTCCAAAATTGAAGAATTTTTACCTCTTGTTTTTGCATAATAGAGTAGGGATTTTTGTATTTCACTGCGCCTACGCGCACTATTTCATTCTTGTTTCAACAGGATCCCGAATCATGGAGTCATAGATGAACATATCAATTAGAGCTGTCATATTGTGTAATTATATGATATTTCTAAGTGATAAAAGCCATTTTATGAATTTACCTTTGCACCCGGAAGAATAACAAACAAGGAGGAGGCATCAGCACCAATAACTACCACTGGTACGGGTGCAGCATGCTCGTACCATTCGCCCATACCGTCTGCCCGTACTAGGCGCCATCGGGACCGCCTCGTCAAATAGTTTCTCCTGGCGAAGATGAGAGAGATATCCGACATTCACATCCACCAGAAACCACGGAAGACCATATCCGAAAGGGATCTGAAGGAGGAACTTAGCTGGGGTAAAATCCTAGCTGCTTCGCGGATCATTGGAGGACAACGCATCATCCCCTTCACCATCAACCGCTGCATCTTCATCACCACCATTACCCCATATTTCATCTATTAGATCTCTTTGTAATTCCAGATCCAATTGTTGTTTGCATTAGATCTACACCCGTACTTTAATCCATCCATTTGATTATGATGATGTTGTTGATTGCTTCCATGAGTGAGTAGTTCCTTTGTTCTTGGGGAGACGGAGAAACCCTAGCACCACTATGAACTTGTAATAAAAATGATCTATTCTTATGTCCATATGACTTGCTTATCTATGATATAATTATGACTTGTATTTGATTTCTCTCTTTAGATGATATGTGAAGTCGACCATGTATCATTTGCCTTCGGGACTAAAGGGAGAAAGAAACCCTTTGGACGTGTTGTGGAAGCGTACCCGGAGTGCCCCATGACAGATTGGCGCCAGCTCGTAACCCACACGGTCAAAGGGGGATTAAGAGGGACTCCCTAAGCTAATTACGATATCCATGGGGAAACCCTTAATTGCGGTGGCCTGTATAGGTGATTGCTCTCAGGTATTGCAGTAGTTATTTAGAGGTGACCTCACACTTGGCTCAACAAAGTGCCTTCCTACGAGCCTTGTAGTGAACATCTTATTATGGGGCTCTCCCCACACATATCATGACATAAGAATTATGTTATCTTGATTACATATAATAATAGTACTATGCTAGTGGTGTATCCTACATCCCCGAGAACGTTTAGCCCTATTGAGTTCAACCACGCTTCCATACAATATTGTTACTTGTTTTCTTTTACTTGTTTTAATTACTTTTCTGTAAACAACAATAAACAATTCAAACACCCTTTACTTGAGATCAAAGAAAACTTACAAGTATTCTTTGGTAGATAGTAATAAGGGGCATAAATACCTTAACCAATAGCTCTCTGTGGGTTCAATATCTTTACTTTGAAACTAGCTACAATTGATCTATTCACTTGTAGTCATCAAGCAATTTTCTGGCATCGTTGCCGAGGAGCTAAGCGCTTTTGGACTTTATTCTTAGTTACTTACTTTACTCATTGTTTTACGATAGTTGTTTATTAGTTTCAGGTGATACATTATGGGCGAGTACCAACATATAATTCAGCTTGAGGCTATGAGGAATTCGGTCCGCCCATGGACGCATATTTAAAATCCAATAACCCAAGAGGGTATGATATTAACCCCATGCTTTTAGATCTTTTGCATGCAAAAAAATTGCAGGAGATGGTACGGAGGATCCGTATGAGCATGTAGGGTTCTTCGAAGATATTTGTGGGACTTTCCATCTTAATAGAAAATTGAGGATGAGGTTAAGTTTGCTCTTTTTGCCCAAACCATCATTGACGAAGCTCGTTCTTGGTATATTCAGAGTTTTGCAAAGATTACTAATTCCTAGGAGAGCCTAGCCTCTCTATTTTTAGTTGATTTCTTTCCCAGGACAAAAACTCTTGGCGCAAGACGCATGATTACAAATTTTAAAGGAAAACCTGGAGAAAGCATGCATGAGGGGTATACAAGATTTCGAGGTTTGCTTGACCGCTTCCCCCATCATAATTTCCCACCTTGGCTAGTCATACATACCTTCCACGCAGGTTTGGACGATGATAATAGAATTGAACTCGATTCCCTTACCAACGGGTTGTTCACCGAATTCAGTATTGAGAGGGGATGGAATTTATTAGATACGGTGAATAGGATAGAGAAAGCCTATTGTGAGGCAGAATTTAAAAAGGAAAACCCCATAGAGTATAATTGTTTAAAGAGGTTTCTAGCTTCTAGAAAGGTAGAAAAATTGCTTGGGAATTTTAACCTTGACCATCGCATGATCATTCAAATTGTTAGATCCTATGCTGACTACCTGCAAATTCCAAAAGATTGGGAATACTATACACCACCTATGGAAGAAAAACCATCTAAAATTAGCCGTAATGATAGATACTCAAAAATGCAAAACAAAATGTTAGTTGAAGAGAAAACTATTCTTACTAAGGTAATGGATAGTAGGGGTGAAGGGAATAAAAGAATAGGAAGATTAACTAGAAATTTAGGAGCCATTAAATAAAACATTGGGATAGTAAAAGAAATTTTGGAACCTGAATTATTCAAGGAAGAGGTTATAATGGTAAGTAAAGAATCCTCCGAAATGGTAGGAGGAAATTTTGACAGTAAGAATAAAAGTCAACAGAAAATTCTTTTTTGTTTAGGAGGGACTACTTACGTAGGGTTATGTGACTTGAGTTCTTCTATAAACATAATGCCTTATACCATTTATAAAGAATTGTGCGATCACCTTGATGAATCTTACCTTGAGCCGTCAGAAGTAACTTCTATGTTCTCTAATCAAACTTTGCATCCTTCTCACGGAGTACTTCACAATGTTTACATCTCTATTGGGGCTTTTGTGTATCCAAATGATTTTCATATTATCGAAAGACCTTTGAACTCCAGTTGCCCAGTTATTTTTGGTAATCGTTTTTACAATTCTATGAATATTGATATTAACAACAAAAACCAGGCTTTATCTTTACAGCTTGGTGAAGAAACTGTAGAAATAAGCTACAGCCAATTCACGAGACTACCTTATGAGAAGAAAATCGAGATTAAGGAGGAGAAGACTATTGAAGAATTGGCAGCAATCTACTTTTGTACCCCACAATCTGAATTGGAGAGAAGTTTGACAAGTGATGATTCTCTTGCCAATGACTCTGCAAAAGAAGATTTGGATGAAATCCTCAACACCACACCAGAGGCTGAATAAGGTCTCATGGATGAATATGAAGAGATTGGAAGAAAAGGGGACGAGGATCCACCGCCTCTTGTTCTAAGACCTATCTCTCCAGGGCTCAGGTATGAATTCTTAGACAAGGAAGGTAAATGTCCGGTAATTTTTTAACAAGAATCTCTCTCCAGATGAAAGCACGAAGTTGTTAGAAGTACTAGTCAAACAACGAGAAACTTTTGGATATACTCTGAATGACATAAAAGATATAGATCCGACCATAGTAACTCACAAGATTCCCATGGTTGAGGATGCTAAACCATTTGTTGATAACCACAAAAGATTAAATCCCAAAATAAAAGTGGTAGTGAGAAAGGAAGTAATCCGTATGTTACACAGCGGTATTATCTATCCAATTTTAGATAGCAAATGGGTGATTCCAACTCATTGCATACCTAAGGAAGGATGCATAACAATAATTAATAATGATAAGGATGAACTGATCCTAGCTAGAACGATAGCAGTATATAGAATGTGTATTGACTTTAGGAAGTTGAATAAACAAACCATAAAATGCATAAGCAACTTCCCCTTATTAATGATATTATGGATAGGATGTCCGCTAATTCTTACGTTTGTTTCCTTGATGGATACTCCAGTTATTCTCAAATAGCTATCCAACCTGAAGATCAAGAAAAAACTACTTTCACGTGCCCCTATGGAAGCTATGCTTATCGGTTAATGCCATTTGGATTGTTTAACGCAGCTGCTACTTTTCAAGAGTGTGTTTTAAAAATCTTTGACAGTTTTGTGGAGAGTTCCATGGAAGTTCTTATGGATAACTTTGTTGTCTATGGATCTACCTTTGAACAATTTCTATATAATCTTAATAGAGTTTTGTAGAGGTGTAAACAAACGAAGATGGTTCTAAACTAAGAACGTTGTCGCTTCATGGTAATGGTAAGGGAAGGTATAGTGTTTAGGCATAAAGTTTCTGAGAAAAATATTAAGATCAATAGTTCAAACTTAATTACTTTAGAAACACTTCCAATTCCGGAAGATATAAAAGGAGTAAAGAATTTCCTTGGGCATGTTGGTTTTTACAGGCGCTTTATCAAATATTTTGCTAAAATAGCTGCCCCTTTAACTCGTCTACTAGATAAAGATAGTATTTTCGCTTTTGACAGAGATTGCCATGATTCTTTTGAACAATTAAAGAAAGCTTTAATTTCTGCACCGGGTATTGATGACTCGTGTATTAACGAGCTCATTGGCGAACCCCAAGAGGAAGGTATGATGAGCATAGCAGTAAGTTTTCCCTCAGTTATGAAACCAAGTTATCAATCCAGTAGGAGCAAGGAAACAACCAAAAGGTGTAGCTAGCTGAACTTCGGTAGGGCGCACTACTGGTGCCAGCAGCAACGTGGAGACCTGCACAATACAACCACAGAACTCTGCCCCCAACTTACGATGAGGTTGTCAATCTCACCGGTTTTGCTGAAAACAAAGGATTAAACATATCGAATGGAAGAAAGTAATAGTTTGCAGATAGTAAACACAAAGCACTAAATAGTTGATTGTAGATTGAATGTAAAAGAAAGGACCAGGGTCCATAGTTCACTAGAGGTGGCTCTCCTTAAGATAGATAACATGCTGGGTGAACAAATTACAGCAGGGCAATTGACAAACATCGAGAAAGCATACAAGCATATACTACTCATCTTGACTCCTTTGAGACTTGATTGGGCATTACAACATTATACATAAACCGCCATCCAACTACATCTATGACTAATAATCCACCTTCAGGTTATCATCCGAACCCCCTCCAGTATTAAGTTGCAAGCAACAGATAATTGCATTACGAATTGCGTGTAAAGTAAACAATACGATTGTTCTATGAACAAAGGATTGTTGTTTTCTCCCTAGTAGCAACAACACATCTAGTACCTTAGAGATTTCTGTTACTTCCCTAGATTACTAGAGGCATGAACCCACTATCGAGCATAAATACTAACTCTTGGAGTTGCTAGCATCTACTTGACCAAGATAGCTACTAACAACGGAAAGCATGCAAGATCACAAATAACAAAGACATGATAAATCAAGAATCAATCTGAAATAGCATCTCAATATCCATCGGATCCCCGCAAACACAACATGTAGGAATTACAAATAGATGATCTTGATCATGAACGGAGCTCACAAGATCTAAACATGATAGCACAAAGGAGAAGAACCAGCCATCTAGCTACTACATGGACCTGTAGTCCAAGAGATGAACTACTCACGCATCACACCGGAGGCTTGCATGATGATGAAGAAGGCCTCCAAGGTGAATTCCCCTCTCCGGCAGGGTGTCGGGAAGAGCTTAAGATCCCTCCCGATCTAGGGATGGAGACGACGGCCCAAAGTGTGATCATCTTCTTTAGTCTCCCGTTTCCACCTATTTGAAATGGTCAGCCTGTGCGACATCAATGGAATTGGAATTCGAAAATAAAGTAGACTTCGGGGAAGGAACCTATTCTCTGGTATCTCTCCTTGACTTCTTTGCATGCAGTACTTTGACTCAAGTACTAGCTTCAAGCGCTTACTATCAGGGTTGCGCTACGCATACAGAGCAGGAGATGGAAGCTTGGGTTGAGGAGGCTGTCAACGAGAATGGAATATTCGGATTCGTTTGATTTTGATTTTTTTTGTGAGAGGTCGCCATCCTTTGAAGAAAGCGTAATAGCTCACTGGTCTAGCTCCATGGCACCGAAAATGTCTCAGGGCTCAAGTGATTCACCGAAGCGACGAGCTATGTACGTGCTAAATCTTTTAAGGCCCAAAGTATCGGAAGGAAGGGTTGTGGTTAGCCCGTTGTGCCACCGAGCTTTGATAGCATATGGATTTCACTCGGATACAGACTCTTTCGTGGAATTTTGATTGGGTACTTAGGGTTTCTATATCAGAGGCATCTTATAGTCGGAAGGGGAGGCCGAGGGGGTGCCTAGGCTGGCCACACCACCCCTGGTGCGGGCCAGGCCTGGCCGCGCGGCCAGGTGGTGTGGCTGCCCTCCGGCCCCTCTCCGTCTCGTATTCTCGCCCTGTGTGTCCCTCGGTGAAAAATTGACTTTGGCTTTTGTCCCGTGCAATTCCGAGAGTATTCATTTTCTCACTTCCTGGAACCAAAAACAGCAAAAAACAGCCAGCTGGCACTATGGCTCTTGTTAATAGGTTAGTCCAAGAAATCATATGAAAAGTACTCCAAAGTGTGGACAAAACATAAGAAAGTAGATAAAACCAAGCATGGAACATCAAAAATTATGGATACATTAGCAACGTATCAGGTATTTAAGCACCCAATTGGGACAAACCATTCGAAATTATGTGTGATGCTAGTGATTATGCTATTGGGGCTATTTTAGGACAAAGAGAAGGCCCTAACCTTAATGTTATTCAATATGCCAGTCGAGTCTTTAAATATGATCAAAGGCACTATGCAACAACTGATAAAGAATTTGGTGTCGTTGTTTTTTCTTGCAGTAAGTTTAGACACTATATCATCAACTCAAAAGTAATAGTTCATACTGATCATCAATCTCTAAAACATCTTCTAGATAAAAAGGATGCTAAACCCCATCTATCAAATGGGTCTTGTTACTTCAGGAGTACGATTTACAAATAGTAGATAAGAGGGGAAAGGATAACCCTGTGGCCGACCATTTGTCACAAATGGAAGGAATCATGGAAGATCCTATTCCTATGAACGAATCTATGCTAGGTGAATATCTTGCAGTTGTAGAAACTCATGATCCCTAGTTTGCAGATTATGCTAATTTCCTTGTAGGTAAGTTTCTACCAAAATGAATGGATTACAATCAAAGGAAGAAATTCTTTAGTGATTTAAAACATTACTTTTTGGATGATCCGTACTTATATAGACATGGTCTAGACGGGTTAATCTAGAAATGTGTGCCCGAGCATGAGATTAAAGACATCCTTAAAGCCTATCACGATAGTCCCTACAGTGCGCATCATGCTGGTAATCACACCGTAGCCAAAGTTTTATAGTCAGGCTTCTACTGGCCTACCTTAGTCAAAGATTCTCATGAATATGTTAGAAATTGTGATGCCTATCAACGTATAAGTAATATAGGAAAAATACAAGAGATGAATATAAAATATAACTTAGTAATAGAGCCATTCGATGTATGGGGAATGGATTTTATGGGACCATTTGTTCCCTTTAACGGTTATACCCATATTCTTGTTATTTTTTATTATGTTACTAAATGGGTTGAAGCTATACCTACAGCTCATGTAGATGCAGCCACTTCTATCAAGATGGTCAAGGACATCATCTTCCCTAGGTTTGGAGTACCTCGATTTTTGATTACTGATGGTGGAACTCATTTTATGAAAGGAACTTTTCATAAGATATTTCAAAAATATGGAGTAGACCACTAGGTAGCTTCGCCTTACCATCCTCAAACCAGTGGGCAAGTGGAATTATCAAACAGAGAAATCAAGACCATACTCCAGAAAACAGTGAACAGATCAAGAAAAGACTAGTCTCTAAAGCTTAATGATGCACTGTGGGCGTATCGCACAGCATTCAAGAACTATATGGGAATGATACCATACAAAATGGTTTATAGTAAAAATTGTCATCTTCCACTAGAACTCGAGCATAAGGCTCGGTGGGCTATCAAAACTATGAATTTTGACTTTAAAACTATAGGTAAAAAACGACTCTTAGACATTCATGCTTTAGATGAACTAAGGAATGAGGCTTATGAAAATGCTAGAATATTTAAATAAAAAGTTAAGAAATGGCATGACCGAAAGTTAGAAGGCAAGGAATTTAAAACCGGGGATAAAGTTTTACTTTACAACTCTAGGCTTAAGATTTTTGCAAGAAAGTTGTAATCTAGGTGGGAAGGAGCATACGATATTGAAGAAGCATATCCATCGGGAGCGATGAGATTGAAAAATACTACACCCACTTCTTCATCCTGGATTGTTAATGGGCAGCGACTGAAGCATTATAGAGTTGGCGAAGTGAACATTGTGGAATTGATCTCTGTGATCCCAGCTGAAGAACACAACAAGCGAAGGCTAGGTAGAGAAGTATAAATACTTAAGTTATGTTTCTTTGAAACCTTTTTGGATGATTCCATTTTTCGTTCTGAACTCGTCTGATTTTTCTAGTCATTCTGAATGGTTTTTTGACTAGGTACGGGCAGACTGTACGGTCAGACATGCCCGTACCACTAGTCGTTAACCATTCGGAGTATCGGCTCTGATTTTTTAATACGGTATTGGACGATATGGGTTGATCCACCCGTACCGGTGGTCATCACCAGTATTGTTTCCTTCATGACAAATTTATTCTTGTGTCATTAAAAAAATTGAAGTCGGCAAGTAGTCCGTACGGGAGCGCAGTACGGGCGGAGCTCGCCCGTACCATAGCTCGCGACCGACTCTGGTCCCTTGGAACTTCCGATTTTTCTTTCCAATCTGCAATTTTTCCTCTTCCTTGCTCTTCTTCTTCCAATTTCAGATCTAGAACTTTTCCATGTCCTTCTATAATGAAACCTCAGATCTCACTTGGTTAAGAAGGAGCACGCCGCTGAAGGACGAGTCAAGAAGGAGGGATCCGAAGGGGATACTTCATCTTCCTCAAACCGTGAGCTTCCAAGTGTGGTTCCACTCCCCAATTGGGAAGATATGTTTCCACATAAATTGGAGATGCTCAGGCACGTGGAGCAAGTAAGGAACAAAGAAGAATCTTTGCTCAACCCCTACAGGTATAACCTTCATGGATCTTCTCTTAAATCACCTCCGGAAACCTCTTCCAAGAAAAGGGGAGACAGAGATGAGATTCGAGAGAAGATAAAGAACCTTGAAAAGATTTCTAAGGCTTGTGTTGAGACCATTGGTGAAGGGGTTGACTCTTACTGGATGATGGGTAGAGACCTCGAAAAGAAGGTCGATGACATTGATGGTAGGGTACAACTCCTCACTAAGATCATTATGCAGATGGAAGATTATAGAAGAACTTTAAGTAAAGTAATCGAGGAATTACACGTTGGCATCATAGAGATGTTTGCGCAATTCGCGTGTATTTCTCAAGCCTACAACCTCAAGACAGATGAAGAAGAGGAAGATGACGACTTCTTTACTCTCAAAAAGGAGTAAGTAATCACAAGGGATTATTTGATCCACCTGGCTTGACACCAAGCTTGGGAGGATCTATGAGAACCATGTAATCTATCTTACGGTTTTTAGTATATTTACTTTTCCTGCACGCATGGTTAGGTTTAAATTTCCAATTTTTCATTAGTTGCATCAACTTCGAGTTCCCTTGGTTCAAGAGAAGAATTATATCCGTTGAGTTATGAGACTTTATGACAATTGAACTAGATTCATGATTATTATATTAGATGATTGAACTAGGTTGAGTGTTATGATACTTGTATAGCTGTCATAATTTTAGGGACTTCCACACCTTTAGAAGTATTGATTAAGTTATGAGAAGAGGAATTCTAGCAACATATTATGATTAAGAGTTTTCAAAATCCATTGAAGTAGTGAGCATGATCAAATAGCCTGCTGAAAACAAAAGGAGAAAAAGAGAGCAAGGAAAAATATAGACATACAAGTATAGAAAAAGAAAAAGAAAGCAGTTATCAAAAGAATCAAGCATATAAAAGAGAGGAAGAAGAAAAAGAAAATTATCATGAATCTTCACTATTAAACTTAGAGCTATAAATCTCTAAACTCCATGATTACATGATATGTTGAATCACTAGTAGCTTTTATAATTTCATTAATACTAGAAAAAGGGTGTGGAAGCCTCTAAGTTATGTAATGTGTAAGGGTATGGTAATACCCCCGATGTATCTTTACATCTGATGTTATATTCTTGTTTCAATTTTTGCCTCATTTATTGTAACGTCTCGTGTCTCATGAACATGATGATTTTGTCTATAAGCCACCATCTTGCTTGGGGACGAGCAAGAACCTAGCTTGGGGGAGTTGATGCGTCCAAAATTAAAGCATTTTTACCTCTTGTTTTTGTAGAAATAGAGTAGGGATTTTTGTATTTTACTGCGCCTACGCGCGCTATTTCGTTATTGTTTCAACAGGAACCCAAATCATAGAGTCATAGATAAACATATCAATTTGAGCTATCATATTGTGTAATTATATGATATTTCTATGTGATAAAATCCATTTTATGAATTTACCTTCGCACCTGGAAGAATAACAAACAAGGAGGAGGCATCAACACTGATAACGACCACTGGTATGGGCAGAGCCCGCCCGTACCAGGCACCATCAGGACCGCCTCGTCAAATAGTTTCTCCTGGCAAATACAAGGGAGAGATCCGACATTCATAGCCACTAGAAACCACGAAACACCACATTCGAAAGGGATCTGAAGGAGGAACTTGGCTAGGGTAAAATCCTAGCTGCTTCGCGGATCATTGGAGGACAACGCTTCATCCCCTTCACCAACAACCGCTGCATATTCATCAACACTGTTACCACATCTTTCATCCATTAGATCTCTTTGTAATTCCAGATCCAATTGTGGGTTGCATCAGATCTACACATGTACTTTAATCCATCCATTTGATTATGATGATGTTGTTGATTGCTTCCATGAGTGAGTAGTTCCTTTATTCTTGAGGATATGGAGAAACCCTAGCACCACTATTAACTTGTAATAAAGATGATCTATTCTTGTGTCCATATGACTTGCTTGTCTATGATATAATTATGACTTGTGTTGTATTTCTCTCTTTAGATGATATGTGAAGTTGACCATGTATCATTTGCCTTTGGGACTAAAGGGAGGAAGAAACCCTTTGGACGTGCTGTGGAAGCGTACCTAGAGTGCCCTGTGACAGATTAGCGCTGGCTCGTAACCCACACGGTCAAAGGGGGATTAAGAGGGACTCCCTAAGATAATTAAGATATCCATGGGGAAACCCTTAATTGCGGTAGCCTATATGGGTGATTGCTCTCAGGCATTGCAGTGGTTATTTAGAGGTAACCTCACACTTGGCTCAACAAAGTGGTTTCCTACGAGCCTTGTCATGAACATCTTATTATGGGGCTCTCTCCACACATATCATGACATAAGAATTATGTTATCTTGATTACATATAATAAAGTACTATACCAGTGGTGTATCCTACATCCCCGAGAACGTTTTAGCCCTATTGAGTTCAACCATGCTTCCATACAATCTTGTTACTTGTTTTCTTTTACTTGTTTTAATTACTTTTCTACAAACAACCATGAACAATTCAAACACCCTTTACTTGAGATCAAAGACAACTTACAAGTATTCTTTGGTAGATAGTAACAAGGGGCATAAAGGCTTAACCAATAGCTCTCTGTGGGTTCAATATCTTTACTTCGAAACTAGCTACAATTGATCTGTGCACTTGCAATCATCAATGGTCTCACGGTCTAAGAAATAGGACACTAGGTCTTTTCTTTCTATTCATCATAACTTAAACTTCGTGATATGATCGGGTCAGGATGCTTTAGATCGGGTATTGTTCATCACCTCATTCTCGTAATGAGGTGTCTCCATTGACAACTGACATAAATGCCACATGATCAGGAAACCTTGATCATATGTTGACCAATGAACCATTAACTGGAGTTTCATTGGAAACTACTGGTTGTTTGTATGTCACACGTGTATTGGCGTTTCCTATCAATACAGTTATAGCATGACATAAAACATTAATCATAAACCTTATGAAATATGATAATAATCCATATTATTGTTTCTCTCTAGGGCATATTTCCAACAATTGAGATACAACGAACAAGTTGTCATTTGTATGTCTCGATTAATGTAATCCTTAGACCTAAGGTTGTCGCACAATCCGAGTTGAGGATCACCGACTTAGGTTCTATCAAACACTATTTCGTCACAGGGCAGTTATAAAGGCAGAGTTCGGGTCGACTGAATCAAGCTGCATGATGTGGATAACCAACATGGGATTTTGCCCCTCCAACTGGAGAGATATTCTTTGGGCCCTCTCGAATGATATGATTTGGAAAGCATGGCCATGCACAACTCGGTTAAGTGTTAACTGAGGCGATCGACTAAGAGTTAGTCGGATGAATCACTTATCTCGGATCGAGAAGAGAGTCGGGCTATTTAAGGGATGATGATTATTCGCCTATAGTTCGACAAGGTATATCATGAGGAAAAAGGTACTTGGACGTAAGTCACATTGGAAAGGCATATCTTCATGACTCTTTGGTACTTGGGAGTCGACATGTTCTACTAGGATCCGCTATCGGTTGATCGATTGAGAGTCGGACTGTAATCATGTCCAAGTTGCCATGAGCCTGCATGGTCACACACTTAAGAGCAGGAGCAAGTCATTTGGGTTGGACCCAAACCGGATATGGACTGAGTCAGTGAGTCGGACTCATAGTGACTAATATGGGCTTTAGTGAATGGGCCACAAGTGAGTGGAGCCCACTTTCACTCCCTATATATATTGGGGCACAGATACCTAGAGAGGTGCTGCGATTAGGTCATTCCATACGATGGAAACCCTAGATCCACTTCAGTCCTACCACTGTACTGGACCTAGCAGGGCACCGCCGGTGCTCCTCCTCATACGTGTGGCCACCAGCAGAGGTGATGTAGGATCGACACTTCGACGATCATATATTGGACCGAGATCGTGAGGACTGCACTGCATCAATTGACGCACTTCATCAGTAATCCGCAACTATGTGTCTAGTGGTAATTCTCGTGGCTTATCACCTCAGCTATATGTTGGGTTAACCGCGTAGGGAAAAAAGTTGTTTTTATCTCTACGTGGCCAACCAGTGGTATGAAAGTGATAGCTTCTGGTTTTAGGCTCGAGATCGTGCATATGTGATATGCGGTTGGCTATAGATTAGATCTATTTGTTGTTTCGGTGGTCGATCTATGAGATAGATCGGTTCTGTACAAGGTTGATTGGATCAACTGTACTTTGGGAATGGATGATCGAATTTCCGTGATCATACTACTGCGGTCGTGGAACGACATACCCCTACCAGTCGGTTTCCACCATCGGGGTAGATTATGACACGTAAATCCAGAAGCAATGATTGAAGATCAAAAGAGTTTGATCGAATAGGAACAATGATCAGAATCCATATCCGGAATGTAAATGAGATTTGTGTTTTCGGAAAAATCGTCGGGCGCTGCCCGCACACACGAGGGGTGCTGCCCCTTTGATGCCCGCCTGCTATCTAGCTAGCAGGACCGCCGGCTTCCCCCTATCGTAGCACCTTAGATGTCTTTGCAAATTTCACAACACCGGTAGATATCGTATCTATGCATAACTTGTTTTTGCAGGAAGTTGTGAATGGTATGGCTTATATGCATGTGATGTGTGTAATTCATACGTGATTTGCGAATCACGGTTTTGTCAGTCGGCTGGATCCTAGGTGCTATCATGTTATTGTATAACGACGTGCGTGTATCTATATAATTTACTTTACTAGCTACTGTAGCTGCTTGGAGAACCCGGATGGCATGCAAGTCGATGTACAAGTTGATGACATGGAGTAAGATGGCAAGTGACAAGAGTTGGAACGAGTCGACTTACAGGCTTCGTGGAGATGGAGATCGCCATGAAGAGAGCCATACCATTTCATATTAAAATTGCTTTATTTTATGTTATTGATATGTCTCTGGTTTTACCTTTGTTAGATAGTCGGTAAAATTTAATCCCTCAAACAAGGTTTAGTCGGTTTTCCCGCCAGTGTTTGCACCATCATAGGTTGGACATTCTTGGTAGAGGGCTCATAAAATTGAGGTGCTGCCAATTCTTTCCGATTAGGTGGGATCGAGTCAGACTCTTACTCGGAAGCACTCGGTGAGCTAGATAGGTCTATCACAACGGTTGTGGGACTCAGGGAAGAGTTGGACGGGAGCCGGGGCATGTGATGCCACCCGACCAAAAGGAGTCATATGATATACGATTGACAAGGAGTTTGATGGCTCGGTGTTGATGTAGAGCTTCTTGGGGAACCCCAAGAGGAAGGTATGATGAGCACAGTAGCAAGTTTCCCTCAGTTATGAAACCAAGGTTTAATCAAACCAGTAGGAGCAAGGAAACACCCCATAGGTGTTGCTAGTTGACCTTTGGCAGGGCGTACTACCGGTGCTAGTAGCAACATGGAGACCTAGACAACACAACCACAGAACTCTGTCCCCAACTTGCGATGAGGTTGTTAATCTCACCGGTTTTGCTGAAAACAAAGGATTAAACGTATCGAATGGAAGGAAGTAATAGTTTGCAGAAAGTAAACAGAAAGCAGTAAACAGTTTGTAGATTGTATGTAAAAGAAAGGCATAACATATCTCACTATTTAAATAAAACACTACAATGATCACAAATGGATGGATTTAGGCATAGCATATCTCACTAATCCTCTACATCTCACACACCTATGGGGATTTACTCAGATATGAGAGGAAGACAAATCAAAGGCATAATTGTATTGCAAGTAAAAATCATCTCAAAGTTATTGTAGCAAACCATAATAGCGATTAAAGATCAAATCAAATACAAACCAAAGGTAGATCAAAGTATCAAACCCTAATCTTACAAGTGCCAATCTGTCTCTCTCTAAGTACTGATGGAATGATGGTGGATTCTGTGGTTTAGAGGTTGGGGATCATCGAGGAACGAGGCGAAGTTCTTCTCCTCTTCTATATTTGATCTTCCCTCTATATGGCTTACGGCGGTTGTATCTTATGTTCTATGGTTCTTCTCGTCTCTCTCTCTCTCTTCACGAAAGTTTCTTGTATTATATAAAGAAAGCGTCGACGTGTAGTATGGGCGGGCGGTACAGGCGCGCTCCAACCGTACTAGTGGTCGTTATGCATACATGACGCCTCCAATGAAAGGGGCCCCAATTGGGGATTGACTTCTTTTCGTGCATTTAGCCCATAAATGCTATTGGACTTCCAATAAATGTTCATTACCTGAAAATTATCACAAGAAACCAAGGATTCGTTAATTGTGATGTTAACATTAGTAGAAAAGGGTTATATTGGGTGAAATCCGGCAATAAACAAGAGGAAAAACAATAGTTAAAAGTGATGAAATTTGGAGCTATCATGAACCCAGTTCTGATCAAAGCTCAGACGGATTCGGCCGCCTACCACGTGGAGGAGCCCATGGAGGCGGCGCCGGAGTTCTCCGCACAGCCGGCTTCGGGATCCAGTGGCGTGGGTGTTGAGGCCCAAGCGGTGGAGACGGAGGTGGCATGGGTTGCTGTTGGCAGTGACAATGACCTCTAGGTGACCGACTGGCGGCCAGCCCGGGTTGCGCTGACACCAGACAATGTCTTGGCACAGCTCTTCGAGTCGGCGCATGTCGCCCTTAGGCAGGCCTAGCACTTGGTGGAGGTGATGTAGCAGGTACTTGGCCAGGCCAAGGCACTGGGTGCTTCGCTGGTGGTAAATATTATGTCTTCGTTGTTTCTCCTTAGCCGGTTTCCCCATTCTCTTTTTTACTCCCTCTTTCCTGCAGAAAGCTTTCGCCGAGGCTGCAGGATCACGTAGGACCTGGGGCGTAATATTGTTTGCTCTGCCATGTCCTCCCGATTGCACGAATTTTCGTGTTTTTTGTTGACCATTAGGTACCCTCCTGCAGCTCTAATAGCGGATACGGACCGCGAGGTGGAGCAGCTGAAGGTGGAGGTTCTCTAGATGGAGGAGCCCAACAAGGCTCATCGGGCTCAGATTGGCAAGCTGGTGGAGCACCAAAAGAAAATGGAGGTCAAAGATGGTTAGGCCAAGAAGACCGCCGATATCTGCGCCGAATCTCTCAAGCAGCTTGAGGGCCTGTAAAAAAAACAGGAGGAGGCCCTGAAGGATGCTAGGGCTTGGGAGAAGGCTGCGCTGGTAGAGTTGGGTCAGTTTGCCGAGATCGTCGTCAGTGAGTTACTCTTCATCTGCCAAACTTGTTCTCCGTTTGCTATAGCCGGTTTTTGGCAGTTGCTGTTTGGTCGGGTGCAACTCCATATCCCGAGGTGACTGATCAAGCTCTTGCCCGCATGCCTGAGACGGATGTTGGGCATGACTTCCATCCGGAGGAGCTGGTGGTGGTGGTAAGTGAGGAGGCCAACCGACTGCACCAGGCTGCTCTGGACGTCTTTGCCTATGTCTATCCTGACACCGCCCCTCCTCCTTCAATGTATGCTTTGGCCATCAAGCTTGGCTCTGCTCCTGATCTCATGGACGCGGTGTCGTAGTGGGCGGCGCGCGGCAGCGCGGTGATGGTACTTGCGCTACTGAAGTCTTGGTATCCTGACGTGGATCTTCGGAGCCTTTTCCAAGGGTTCCGGCAGGGGACCAGTTACGACTAGCTTCGCGCCGAGGTTCTTGACATCTGCTCCTGTGGTGTCAAGATCGGGAGCTCCGTCCATCTGGACCGGGACTTCAACGACCCGGTTGGCATGGAGCCGTTCTCCTACGACCCGCTTCCGGCTCTAGCGTAGACTGATGCCCCGGCCGCGCCAATCTTCGACCTAGCCGATATCGCCTCCAGAAGCCAAGCTCGACGGATGCGTCTGACCCCTCTGTCGAACCCCAAGCATGATCCCTGGGATGCTAGGAGTATTTTTATTGGTTGAAAACTTGTCCTTATGTTCGTGCGTGCAAACAATTTGTTCTTGTGTTATGTAGAACTTTGATGGGAGCTTCGTCTCCCTGTATGACATTTGTCTTGTGCTCTTTTGTTTGCACTTTCTGATTTCTTGGCTTGCGTTTGTTGCCATGCTTGTTTCTGTGTGGGGCGCGCTAGCGCACCCACAGGGTGTAGTCCTCGAGGTTTAGGCTAGCTGGAGGATCTAGCCGGGTTGAAGCTCCTTTGTGCCTTCTGCCGCCTGGGGGTGATTAGTACCCGAACTTGGTACTTGGCTTGGATTTTGACTCATGCAAAAATGGAACACAAGTAATGGCTTCCGCGTTAGATATGCATAAGAGAAATATAGTTTATAGTTCAGACGTTGGGGTTGGAAACATTTCTGTTTTGCACTAGGCCAACAACTTGGTCCTTTTCTCAGTGAGCATTTGATGTTTAAGATGTGTCCTTGCCGGCCACGAGCCGGGTTACGGTCTATAGCCGGAACCGAAGGGGTAGCTAGTGAGCGTACTGCACGATACTTCAGATTTCTGTTATCAGCGTAGAGCGAGCAGCACAATCGGAACATCCAGACATTTTTGTTTTCCTTATGACTTTTCGTGTAGGGGTCTTCGAGTTTTCTGCTCTTGCCGGATCTACCAGCTGACTTGCGGTCTGCAGCTGGAATCAAAGAGGAAATTCTTAGAGCCACATACATTACTTCATCGTATGGAATGCGTGGCTATCTGGGCCATCCAGTGAGTCCCCGCTAGAGATTGCCGGATCCGGGGTTAAAAAATAATGTAGCCAGAAAATACTAAATGGTGCAGCAAGAAATGCCAAATGATCACGGAGTCCCCAAGACTGTGTCGAGGATCCTCAACTTGTTCATTGCATAAAAGTAAGATACATACACTTCTTGTTTAAGTGTAAAATGAGCGAAGCGGGTTCGCATTCCTTGGGCGCTCAGTTTCTTCAACGGAGCGGTCCATCTTGTTCTTTGCCGGCTGGCGGGCATTGATGGGGTAGAATGAGTTGTTTTGCAATGCTCAGATGATGATGAATGGCCCCTCCCAAGGCGGAGACATCTCGTGCATCCCCTTGGTGTCTTGTACCAGCCGCAGCATGAAGTCGCCCTCTCGGAACGAGACGTTGCGAATCCAGCTAGCGTGGTAATGGTGCAGGTTCTGCTGGTAGATGGCGGATCTGGACAAGGCCAGCTCGCCTGCCTCTTTGAGGAGGTCGAAGTTGTCCTCGCGTGCTTCTTTGGCCTGGTGCTCTGTGTATAACAGCTTGTAGGGTGCGTCGAACTCAATGTCAGTTGGCAGGACCGCCTCCGCTCCATAGACGAGGAAGAATGGCGTGTAGCCGGTGGAGAGGTTTGGCGTGGTGCGCAAACTCCACAGCACAGCCAGTAGCTCTTCTATCCAGCATCCGGGGGATCTCATCAGTGGCTCGATCAACTGAGGTTTGATTCCGGCTAGGACCAGGCCGTTTGCTCGCTCGAACTGCCCATTGGACTGGGGTGGAGCGATGGAAGCGAGGTCCAGGCGGATGCCCTTTTCTCCCAGAAGCGTGCGAAGGCCCCTTTGGCGAAGTTCGTGCCATTGTCCGGTGATGATGTTGTTTGGGGTAGCCAAACCGCGTGATGATGTCTGTGAAGAACTTGATCATTGTGGTCTGTCCAGCTTCTTGATTGTCTTTGCCTCAATCCACTTGGTGAATTTATCCACCGCCACCAGCAAGTGTGTCATGTCGGATCGCACTATTTTGAAGGGCCCGATGATGCGTGATGGCAACACTCGCCTTGGTGGATGTCCACCAGCAGCCGGATTCCTTCCTCTTGGCCGACGCGACACTGGTAGATTCCTCCAATGCTACGTTTGTACAACTCATTGTTGATGATGGTGTACGTGCTTGCTCTACGCTTACTTGCCTTGCCTCAACCTCTTCGTCTGGTAGCTCCCTTTTGGTCAAGAAGTTCATGAACTGCTTGCCCATGGAGGGGTTTCCCGGATGGCGTACACAGTCTCCATGATCAGCTTGATTCCCTCGTGCGCGGCCAGCTCGAGTTCGTCGGGTGGCCTACCGGGTGGAAGAGTGGAGTCGGCAGTCCCCGGGCTGCTAGAGCCGGTTGGGAGCTTCACGGCCTTTGACCCGGCAGTCCCCAGGATTGGCGCGGCAGTCCCCGGGTTTGGCGCGGTAGTCCCCGGGTCGTTTGCGACAACTTCTGGTCGCTTAGAGCCGGCAGTCCACGGGTCTGCGTCTAGTATGATGGAGTCGGATTCCGGAGATGGTGTGATGGACGGCTTGCGCAGGTGCTTGAGGGAGACTCCAGATGGAATTGCTTGCCTTGTTGATACGACACGGGCGAGCGTGTATGCGGCCTTGTTGTTGGCTCAGGGAACATGGTGGAATTCACATCCTTCGAAGCAGGCACACAGCTGTTGGACGAAGAAGCGGTATAGGGCCATGTTTGCATCCTTAGCATCCCAATCACCCAATACTTGTTGTACCACCAGGTCCGAATCACCAAAGCATAGGATGCGCCAGATGCTGAACTCTTTTTCCATTTTGAGGCCATGGACTAGCGCTTCGTACTCGGCGATGTTGCTGGATGCACGGAAGTGGATCTGTAGCATGTACTCCAGCTGGTCTCCTTTTGGAGAGGTGATGACGACTCCGGCTTCGAGCCCCCCATACATCTTGGAGCCGTCGAAGTGCAGCTTTCAGTGTGTTGAGTCCGGAAACCAGCAGTAGGTACTGCGTCTCTGCCTAGTCCACCAAGAAATCCGCTAGCGCTTGAGACTTGATCGCCATTCTTGGCTCGTACTGGATGCTGTGGGCGGCGAGTTCTATTTCCCATTTCGCCACCCAGCCTATGGCATTCTTGTTGCCAATGATCTCCATCAGTGGTGCTAGCGCCACCACCCGGATGGGGTGCTCTTGGAAGTAGTGCTTCAGTTTCTTGGCAGCAATGTGCATGCCATACACTAGCTTCTGGTAGTGAGGGTAGTTCTTCTTTGATAGCGAGAGTACCTTACTTAGATAGTACACCGGGCGCTGCACCGGCTGCACCTTTCCTTCTTCTGGCCTCTCAACCATGAGTACGACACTAACGACCTAGTTGGTAGCTGCAATGTACATCAGCATTGGATCCTTTGTAGCGGGGTCTGCCAGTATTGGTGGGGAGGAGAGCATGCGCTTGAGGTCGCGGAAGTGATGGGGATATGCCAAAGGGGGTATGCCCAGCGGACGTTCCGATTGGGCCGAAGGGCCTATGAGTGTGCCTGAAGGATGGCAACTAGACTACGACTGAAGGAGAAGCCTGTCGACTGGAAGCTGAAGTCCCAGAAGCATACCTGAAGCCCAGTCGGATTAGGTCAAAAAGCCTCCGAGTCCATATCTGGCTCGGTTGTAAATTGTAAACCCTAGCGAGGTGACTCCTATATAACCCTCCTAGGGTATCCTAAGGACTCACGTTCCATCATTACACCCCCTCAAGCGACTCGCTGCTAGACGCCGAGCCTCGCCACCCCTGTAACTCGCTCTCTAATAATATAATCTAGTAGGAGTAGGTCTTTACCCTCCAGGGGGCCGAACCTGGGTAAACCCATGTGCATCCGCCCCCATCTCGCATCGCAGATGGCCGCCAACTCTTCTCACGTTACAATCAATCACTACCAGTGGCAGCGACTGCCGTGGCCCTTTCCACGACAGTGGCGCCCACCGTCGGGGCATAGCGGGACTGGCTGAGTTCTGTGGCGAGACCCTACTCGCCATTCAATCGGCCGCTCGCACCGGTCACAGGATCGCCCTCGGCGGGATCTTACAGATCCTGCCCAACAGCTACATCCGGCGTCGGCCCCGGTCACTCACGGCGCGGTGATGCCGGTCGGCTCCATCAACCTCTTCGTCGGCTTCACCGGCGCGGTCGACCCAGCTGCAACGGTGATCGTCGGCGGGTCGCCGCCGCACGGCGATCTGCTCTCGGAGGAGCAAGTACGCTCCATCAGGAGCCTCGTCACCGAGTACGACTCGGCTGCCAGCGACGCGGCCAAGACCAACGCCGCCACCAACGACGAGGCCCTAAACGACGATGCCGATTCCGCGACCCCTGCCTCGGTCGACGGATCTATCACCACCGCGTCACGAGAGGACTCCATCACGCGAGTCTCCAACCCGGAGGATTTCGAGGACCCCTCCATCCTCGGGATCTTCGATTCCGACTCCGGCTCGAAATCGCCCGAAGACTTCCGCACCAGATCCAATCGCTTCAACGCGATCTACATGTCGGGCAGCACGGCCGCCCCGCCAGATCCGTTCGCCACGCCGATCCCGCCGACCGCGATGACCACAGAGGTGGAGGAAGCCCGCTTGTGGCTCGCGGAGGCGCAACGCAATGAACTCGCCGAGTGTGAGAAATACCGCCTCGAGCGGGAAACAGCGCATGAGCTATTTCTCTATCACCAGCGCCGCATCAGGACCCGCCTGAACTCCAACGTCCAGGGCCGTGTCCTGAACTTCAACGACGAAAGCGACCCCGCACGCGCCGCCGAGCGTGAATACTGCGAGAACACGCTGCCAGGCGGAAGCAACCCGCGAGACCACCACCCGACGCACGGCGACCGTAGCCCCTCCACCACCCATCGCCGCATGCATGCCCCGCTAGACCAACCGCAGATCATCATCTTGCCTCAAGCCCACGACTCCAACGGACTACCACTATACTCCACCCCGATGGACAACGTCGTCGCGGCCGACGCGCGCGATCGTCAACCTCGACGTCCAAGGCGACGGCGCGCTACAGATCCAGTACGCCAAGGCTCTACTCATCAGGGCCGTCGAGCAACAAGCTGCGGGAGTCAACCCGCGAGGACAGATGTACTCCCGCTCCTCAGCAAGCAGGGCGGCATCAAGCGGCCACCCCATTGTCGCCAACGCATTGACTTGCCTACCACCGCAGCCCCTAGCGAACCAATCACGGGCCGCCAACCTGCGATGTCCACCAACGAGCCGCGACCGGCGAATAACACGGTCACTGCCAACGGGCAGCCCCTTGATGCCCGAACGAACATCATCAACAACCAGGCGTGGCGGGCGCGCCAGCCCAATGACTTGAGGCACACCCTCACCAACCGCGGCGACCCGGAACCAAGAGGCTCGCTCAATCGAGTCGGGCCGCAATGCTTCGGGCCCATGATTCGTGGGGAAAAATACCCTACCAACTTCAAGGCTCCGAAGGAGATCGAAAAGTACGACCGGACGTATGATCCCACTGTCTGGCTAGACACATACCTCATGGCAATGGGAATCGTAGGCCACACCGACCTGCTCGCCGCTCGCTACCTCCCCCTGATGATGGAAGGTGCGAGCCGGCAATGGATCAACACCCCCCCGCCGACAGCATCGATTCCTGGGAAGAAATGCGGGACGCCTTCATCAGGCACTTCGAGGGCTCCTACACCCACGCCACC
>CAJUXJ010002396.1:0-21051 GCA_910589775.1 Avena eriantha
AAAGATCACAAATGTAATGACTATAGCTGTGGTTAATGGAAAGAAAAGACATGCAATGACTCTAGTGGATCCAGGTGTTTTATGAAAATAACACACATGCAATGACTCTAGTGCTGGTTTACGATAAGAACACACATGCAAATACTCTAGTGGATCCATATGTGGTTCATGAAAAGAACACACATGCAATGACTCTGGTGGATCCATATGGGTATTGTGAAAAGAACACACGTGAAATGACTCTAGTGCTAGGTTCATGAAAAGAACACACCTGCAATGACTCTAGCTGTGGTTCATGAAAAGAACACACATGCAATGACTCTAGTGCTGGTTTAGTGAAAAGAACAGACATGCAATGACTCTAGTGGATCCATATGTGGTTTATGAAAAGAACACACATGCAATAACATTGGGGGATCCATATGTGGTTTGTGAAAAGAACACACATGCAATGACTCTAGTGGATCCATATGGTTTGTGAAAAGAAGAGATATGCAATGACTCTAGTGGATCCATATGTGGTTTGTGAAAACAACACACATGTAATGATATTGGTTGATCCATGTGTTTTATGAAAATAACATACATGCAATGACTCTAGTGGATCCATATGTGGTTTGTGAAAAGAACACACATGCAATGACATTGGTTGATCCATGTGTTTTATCAAAAGAATATACATGCAATGACTCTAGTGGATCCATAGGTGGTTTGTAAAAAGAATACATATGCAATGACATTGGTTGATCCATGTGTTTTATGAAAAGAGAAGACATGCAATGACTCTGGTGGTTCCATATGTGGTTTGTGAAAAGAACACACATTTAAGAACTCTAGTGATGGTTTAGGACAAGAACACACATGCAATGACTCTACTGGATCCATATCTGGTTCATGAAAAGATCACACAATGACTCTGGTGGATCCATATGTGATTTGTGAAAAGAACACACATGCAATGGCTCCAATGCTAGTTTCATGAAGAGAACACACATGCAATTACTCTAGATGTGGTTCATGAAAAGAACACACATGCAATGACTCTAGTGCTTGTTTAGTGAAAAGAACACACATGCAATGACTCTAGAGGATCCATATGTGGTTCATGAAAAGAACACACATACAATGACATTGGTGGATCCATGTGTTTTGTGGAAAGAGCACACATCCAATCACTCTAGTAGATCCATATGTGGTTCATGAAAAGAACACACATCCAATGGCATTGGTGGATCCATGTGTTTTCTGGAAAGAACAGACATGCAATGACTCTAGTGGATCCATGTGATTTGTGAAAAGAACTCAAATGCAATTACTAGTGATAGTTTAGGATAAGAACACACATGCAATGACTCTAGTGGATCCATATGTGGTTCATGACAAGAACACCCATGCAATGACATTGGTGGATCAATGTGTTTTATGAAAAGAAGATACATGCAATGACTCTGGTAGACCCATATGTGGTTTGTGAAAAGACCACACATGCAATGACATTGGTGGATTCATATGTGGTTCATGAAAATAACACAGGTGCAATGACATTGGTGGATCCATGTGTTTTATGAAAAGAACGGACATGCAATGACCATGGTGGATCCATATGTGGTTTGTGAAAATAACACACATGCAATGACTCTAGTGCTGGTTTAGAATAAGAACACACATGCAATGACTCTAGTGGCTCCATATGTGGTTCATGAAAAGAACACACATGCAATGACTTTGGTGGATGCATATGTGGTTTGTGAAAAGAACACACATGCAATGACTCTAGTTCTAGTTTCATGAAAAGAACACACATGCAATGACTCTAGCTGTGGTTCATGAAACGAACACACATGCAATGCCTCTAGTGCTGGTTTAGTGAAAAGAACACACATCCAATGACTCTAGTGGATCTGTATGTGGTTCATGAAAAGAACACACATGCAATGACATTGGTGGATCGAGATGTTGTTTGTGAAAAGAACACACATGCAATGGGTCTAGTGGATCCTTATGTGGTTTGTGAAAAGAACACACATGGAATGACTCTAGTGCTGGTTTAGGATAAGAAAACACATGGAATGAATATAGCGGATAAATATGTGGTTCATGAAAAGAACACTCATGCAATGACTCTTGTGCTGGTTTAGTGAAACGGACAGACATGCAATGACTCTAGTGGATCCATATGTGGTTCATGAAAAGAGCACACATGCAATAACATTGGGGGGTCCATATGTGGTTGGTGAAAAGAACACACATGCATTGACTCTAGTGGATCCATGTGGTTTGTGAAAAGAACAGACATGCAATGATTGTAGTGGATCCATATGTGGTTTGTGAAAACAACACACATGTAATGATATTTGTTGATCCATGTGTTTTATGAAAAGAACATACATGCAATGACTCTGGTTGATCCATATGTGGTTTGTGAAAATAACACACATGCAATGACATTGGTTGATCCATGTGTTTTATGAAAAGAACATACATGCAATGACTCTGGTGGATCCATATGTGCTTTGTGAAAATAACACACATGCAATGACTCTAGGGGATCCATATGTGGTTCATGAAAAGAACACACATGCAATGACTATAGCTATGGTTAATGGAAATAACAGACATGCAACGACTCTATTGGATCCATATGTGGTTCATAAAAAGAACACACATGCAATGACATTGGTGGATCCATGTATTTAATGAAAAGAACAGACATGAAATGACTCTAGTGGATCCATTTGTGGTTTGTGAAAAGACCACACATGCAATGACTCTAGTCCTGGTTTAGGATAAGAACACACATGCAATGACTCTAGTGGATCCATATATGGTTCATGAAAAGAACACACATGCAACGACTTTGGTGGATCCATATGTGGTTTGTGAAAAGAACACACATGCAATAACTCTAGAGCTAGTTTCATGCGAAGAACACACATGCAATGACTCTAGCTGTGGTTCATGAAAAGAACACACATGCAATGACTCTAGTGCTTGTTTTGTGAAAAGAACGCGCATGTAGTGACTCTAGTGGATCCATATGTGGTTCATGAAAAGAACACGCGTGGAATGACATGCAAGGACTCTAGTGGATCCATATATGTTTTGTGAAAAGAACACACATGCAAGGACTCTATTGCTAGTTTCATGAAAAGAACACGCATGCAATGACTCTAGCTGTGGTTGATGAAAAGAACACACATTCAATGACTCTAGTGCTTGTTTTGTGAAAAGAACACACATGCAATGACTCTAGTGGATCCATATGTGGTTCATGAAAAGAACACGCATGGAATGACATTGGTGGATCCATGTGTTTTGTGGAAAGAACACACATAAAATCACTCGAGTGGATCCATATGTGGTTCATGAAAAGAACACACATGCAATGGCATTGGTGGATCCATCTGTTTTGTGGAAAGAACAGACATGCAATGACTCTAGTGGATCCATGTGGTTTGTGAAAAGAACTCAAATGCAATGACTCTGGTGGATACATATGTGGTTTGTGAAAAGAACACACATGCAATGACTCTAGTGATGGTTTAGGATAAGAACACACATGCAATGACTCTAGTGGATCCATATGTGGTTCATGAAAAGAACACACATGCAATGACATTGGTGGATCAATGTGTTTTATGAAAAGAATATACATGCAATGACTCTGGTGGACCCATATTTGGTTTGTGAAATGACCACGCATGCAATGACATTGGTGGATCCATATGTGGTTCATGAAAAGAACACACATGCATTGACATTGGTGGATCCATGTGTTTTATGAAAAGAACATACATGCAATGACTCTAGTGGAACCATATGTGGTTTGTGAAAAGAACACACATGCAATGACTCTAGTGCTAGTTTAGGATAAGAACACACATGAAATGACTCTAGTGGATCCATATGTGGTTAATGAAAAGAACACACATGCAATGACTCTGGTGGATCCATATGTGGTTTGTGAAAAGAACACACATGCAATGACTCTAGTGCTAGTTTCATGAAAAGAATACACATGCAATGACTCTAGCTGTGGTTCATGAAAAGAACACACATGCAACGACTCTAGTGTTAGTTTAGTGAAAAGAACAGACATGCAATGACTAGTGGATCCATAAGTGGTTCATGAAAAGAACACACATGCAATAACATTGGGGGATCCATATGTGGTTTGTGAAAAGAACACACATGCAATTTGTCAACACCCGGATTTTTAATCCTAGATGCTTGTTATGTCATACATCACAATCCTAGGATTATAATTTTTGCCATACATAACAGATTGGATATCACAGTACATCATCCATTACAAACCATAATAAGGTCTTACACGAACAAAGGATCTGATGACCCAGTCTTAATACAACAAGCAGCGGAATAAATAAGCGTAGCGGTGGGGTCCATCTTCAGTGGCACAGGCAATGATGATGATGGAAGATTGTCCTAGTTATCCTAGCCGTCCTGTTGTCCTTCATCTTCGTAGTCTCCTTCATAGTCTGGCCATAGGAATAACCTGGGACAAAAGCCATGAGTTCTCTTTAAGTACTCGCAAACTATCACTAATAAGTAAGGTAGTTCTAGTGGGATTGCTAACTCTAAGTTTACTTGTAAATTTATGTTTGAAACCTAAGATGAGTTCAGAAACAAAGAAAGATAAAATAAAGTTCTAGAATCACTTAAGTTGGGAAGCTAGTGTCATAGTCACAACCCTGTTGTGGTCAAGTCAAGATTCATCATTCATTTCATAAGTCATTTTGAAAACATTTGACAACAAAACAGTATGGCCACTCCAACTGTCCATAACCGCGGACGCCGCTATTCGAATAGTTTGACACTGTGCAGAGGTGGTACACTTTCACCACAAGATTCGATACATCTGTTAGGGATCACCCTGAATTATCATACTTAGTATGCAGATAATCAAACATAACCTTCCCTTTACACACCCTAGTATAAGTACCTCTCCTATGAGCATGGCCTCCCAACCATGACCATCTGTCATCTTGGGCACTGCATAGGTGGACAACATCGAGAGGTAGCCTCAGATTAAACCTCTCCCACCAGGGAGCTAATACTAATGCATATAAACTTCTGGCTAAGCCTTACCCAATTCAGGTGTTGTGGTTGTATGGTAAAATTGGAATGGTATCGCATCTGAATCCAACCATCAGTTTTGTAAAAGGGCTACGGCTCATGCCTCAACATTTTCATCATCATAAACCATTTGTGTTTCTCAGCACATGTCAAAATATCTCAATAGAATGACTCATCATTCCAAGGTTTTCACAATTCATTTTCACCAAGTGTTCCCATCTAAAGCGACTCGAGTTTTGATTTAGCTATAAGCTACTAAGTTAAGAGTGTTCACTAAGGTGGGATGCTAATCGCAATCTCATGCCATAGAATTACATCTAAGGTTATCTAGATAGGTCAAGTTTTATACTTTTTATGCTACCTTCAAACAAGTAAGGGACTTTGGTAAAGTAAGGAAAGTAAAACTTGTAAATAACATTTGGAGTAGGTATAAGTCAAAGGGTATAACCAAACCATGCCTAATGCATCATGCTTAGGTTATCTAACTTGCAAGGGTTAGCTTGCATTGTTAATGATGGCTTGCCTTGGTTGGTGCAGTGGTTGAAGTTTTCTTCCTCTTCCTCTTGGTAGAACTCCTCCTCCTCGAAAGCTTGGTCGGTACTATCTTCTATAAATACATATGGGATACACAATCACCAAACAATGCTTAACTAGTCTACTTAGCATACTAAGGCACACATTTAAAGATCTATTATCATCACAAGCATCACAAGGTTTAATTAAGTAGCTTCAATCTTTTTATTTGAGAAAAGTAATTTCTACTCATTGAAATTAACTAAGATTTAATATTCTCCAGTTAAAATATGGGATCATATGGACACATGTCATCACCACATATTCTAACATATGGGAATGTGATTTAAATGTTGGATCACATTTTAATAAGTTTAAGTTTAATATTTAATGATTTAAAGTGACTAGAAATGCTTATATAGCATTATTTTGGTACTAATCCAAAGTCACTACATGCAAACCTTAATATTATTACATATTCAGATAGGTATGGTTAAATGTGATTTTTGAGAGTTGGAATCAACTCAAAAGCTAATAAGGTTGATTTTATAAAAATGTTTGAATGTTCAAATGCTTCTGTCATGTTATTTTTACTAGGAGAGATCTCTAACTCTAAATGAATTATATCGAACGGGATTGGATAGAGATTTTCATTACCATTCCAAAAAAATTGGAATCACTCAATTTGTATTTCGAAAACTCCCTGAATTGATTTTTGAACTAAGGGACAAAATTGATTTTAAGTCTAAATAGAAAAAACCTAATTTGAATTGCTGGGTCAGCGCGGGAAAGTAATTGGGCCGGCCCAGTGGCGCTCAGCGGCGCAGAGGGCGGCTGACAGGTTGGACCCGCTTGTCAGCGAGACTTAAAACCCAAAACGATATCTAGCGATCTGGGCCACACGATTATAACATGGATTAACGGCTCCCAGTCATCGTCGACGACGGACTCGTCGCCGGCGAGACCGAACCCTAAACGGATGGTGGCGGTCTACTGGGATGTAACTGGGCTCCAGCTAGTGCGGCGAGGCGGGCAATCGAACTGGACGGCGACGGCGGACTCAGGCGAGGTAGCGGTAGGGGCTGAGGTGGACGAAATCGGCGGCAACTTCTCCTCCTCTGTAGCGGCTACCTCCGGTGCAATTCCGGCGAACGGTGGCTCGAGCGGCAAATGGTTAGTGGAGAGAGGGGAGTGGAATGGTGTGAAGAGATGGTGTTGGGGTGGCCTCCTTATATAGGCTCGACGGTGAGGCCGAGAGGTGTGTGCGGAGCTCATCGGTGACGACGGCACAGGGGGCTATCAGTGTCGGTGAGGTAGGCGGACAGTGGGCGGTTCCTTGGCGGTCAGCTACGGCGCAATAGTGCGGCTAGGGGTGGCGGCATTTGGTCAGGAGCGTTGCGTGCTCTAGGAGACAGGGGTTGTGCTCGATGGTGATCACGATGACTATGGGTCGCGTGGCGATGCACGGCCGTGTCTGGTGGGTTGCTGGGGTCGAGGCGGAGCGACGTGCATGAGATGGGGTCAAGGGGCGGTCTGCTGCGTGCTGGCGGCTATCACGCTCTAGCGCGCTCTGGCTTGCTCGCAGAGAGAAAGGGCAGCACTGTTGGGGAGTGGTCCAGGGGCTGGGGTTGATCGAGGGGTGGACCATGGGCGGTGGTAGGGTTGGGCGGAGCTAGCGGGCACGCTGGTTTGGCGCGGCGTGGTCCTTGGCATGATGTCCGCGTCTGGCCAGCGATGACCTCAAACGGGCGGCGCACCACTGCTGCAACGGCTAAGGGGGAAGCTGGTTGGGGACTTGGTTGGACTCAGGGGGACAAGGATGATCAATGCAGACCAAATGGCTCGACCAGATTAACCCCAAAACAGTAATAGTTAGGCCATAATGATTCTGCTAACAAGGTGTTCGATCAAATGGCCGCAAGAGAAAAAGTTTTGAATTTTGGGCTAATTTTTGGTGGAGTGATTTAACTTATGCTTAAGCATCTAGGTTTGCTTCGGATTTGAAAATGGAGTTCATTTGAGTGGTTTTTGAATAAGTGTGATCTTGATACCTACACTAGATTCAATTTTCAAATGCCATTTAAATTTAGTGTTTGAAAGTTTTTGGGATGAGACAAAGTGGGCCTTGGTACATCACTACTTTTACTAGCAAGGGGCGCAAAGATCCAAAATTGTTTCTATTAAGATTTGAGTTCTAGGAATAGCCAAAGTAGACTAGTTAGTTAAAATGGCCCAAATGACCATTTGCTTATTTTAATCTTTTTGATTTGTTATTCTTTGGGATTTTCCTAGGGATGATCTAGATGATGTTTAATTCACCTTAGAATCATTTTACAACCAATGGATCACTCAAACATGGCAATTCAAAATGACTCCTAATTTAAATGCACACACATATGAATGCTTAATGATTTTAAATGGAAAAGTTTTTTTGTTAATCCTAAATTAGGTAGATTTGATCTTGATTACCCTTGGATTAGGTTTTGGGATGTTACAAACCTTCCCCCTTAAACAAAATATCGTCCCGAGATTTACGAAAGAAAACTAGGAACTAAAGAGATCTCGAAACTCTGTCCTAATGTATTCTTCTCGCTCCCAAGTGGCTTCTTCTTTGGTATGGTTACTCCATTGAATCTTGAGAAATTTGATACTCCGGGTCCTGGTGGTTCTATAAGATTCTTCCAAGATACGGATGGGCACTTCACGATACGTCAAGTCCTTGTTGATATCAACAGCTCGATGATTGATGTTCTTGAAAACTTCAGTCTTCTCCGGCACTTCTAGGCATTTGCGAAGTAACGAGATATGGAACACATCGTGGATGGCTGACATCTCTTCTGGCAGTTCTAGTTGATACGATACTTCTCCTTGGCGATTCAGAATCTTGAAGTGCCCGATATATCTGGGGGCTAACTTTCCTTTCAGACTAAAGCGTTGCGTTCCCTTTAATGTCGAAACCTAGAGATACACAAAATCTCCGACATTGAAAGTCAGGTCTCTTCTTCTCTTTTTAGCATAACTCTTCTGTCTGGATTGGGCAGTCTTGAGGTGCTCATGGACTTTGTGAACCTTCTCTTCAGCTTCTCGGAGAATGTCAGGTCCAAAGATCTGACTCTCTTCTACTTGCGACCAATTCAAAGGGGTACGACACTTTCTTCTGTATAGGAACTCAAATGGTGCCATCTGCAAACTGGCTTGATAGCTGTTGTTATATGAGAATTCTGCGAAAGGCAGACAATCTTCCCATTTTGATCCATACTCTAACACACAAGCTCTCAACATATCCTCTAGGATTTGGTTGACTCTTTCAGTCTGTCCATTAGTTTGCGGGTGATAAGCGGTGCTGAAATTCAACTTGGTTCCTAATCACTCTTGGACTTTCTGCCAAAATCTCGAGGTGAATTGGGTTCCTCGATCTGATACTATGGTCTTGGGGGTCCCATGCAGACTAACCATTCTAGCAATGTACAACTCTGCTAGCTTCGAACTCTGATAGGTAGTCTTGACAGGTATAAAATGAGCTACCTTGGATAGTCTATCAACGATGACCCAGATTGAGTCATTTCCCCTACTAGAAGTAGGCAAACCGGTCATAAAGTCCATTCCAACGGAATCCCATTTCCATTCTGGAATCTGCAATGGTTGCAACAGTCCTGCGGGTCTCTGATGCTCTGCTTTGACTCTTTGACAGATGTTACACTTGGCGATGTAGCTTCTGATTTCTCTCTTCATCTTGTGCCACCAAAATTGTTCTTTCAAATCTTGATACATCTTCGTCCCTCCGGGGTGGATAGAATAAAGAGTATCATGAGCTTCCTGCATGATAACTTGCTTCAGCTCCGAATCTGCTAGCACACATATACGTCCTTTGTACCACAGAACTCCTTCTTCGTCTTCGATGAATCCAGGTACCTTTCCTGTACCAATATGACGTTTGATTCTGTTGATACTTTCATTGCCCTTCTGGGCTTCCTTGATTTGGCTAATAAAAGTGGGTTGAAGTTCAATGCTTGCTAGGAATCCTTGGCTAACTAGCTCAGTCCTAAACTGCTCCAACTCCTCATACAAACTTGGTTGCTTCTCCTTGATCATGGTGTTTAGCCTACAAGGCAATCGGCTAAGAGCATCCGCTACCACATTGGCTTTGCTTGGGTGATAGTGAATGTCAAGGTCATAATCCTTGATTAACTCTATCCATATCCTTTGCCTAATATTCAACTCCTTCTGAGTGAAAATATACTTCAAGCTCTTGTGATCTGAGTAAATCTCACAACGATTACCCATAAGATAATGATGCCATGTCTTCAAGGCCAACACTATGGCTGCTAACTCAAGATCATGGGTCGGATAGTTCTTCTCATGCTAATTCAGTTGTCGAGACAGATACGCAATGACTTTGCCTTCTTGCATCAACACACATCCGAGACCAATCTTGGATGCATCACAATACACATCAAACGGCTTCCTGATATCTGGCATGATCGATATTGGGGCTGAAATCAATCTCTTTTTCAGTTCCTGGAAACTGGCTTCACATTTGTCAGTCCATTCAAACTTCTTGTCCTTCTTCCACAATTGGGTCATGGGTCTGGCGATGCTCGAGAATCCTTCTACGAACTTGAGGTAATATCCCGCTAATCCGATAAATGCACGGACTTGGGATTGAGTGGTTGGGGCTTCCCATTCTGTGACATCTTTAATTTTGGCGGGATCAACAGAGACTCCTCCGGCAGATACAATATGTCTAGGGAATCCTACTTCTTTCACCCAAAACTCACACTTGCTGAACTTGGCATATAACCGATGCTCTCTCAGGGTTTCTAGGATGATTCTCAGATGTTGCTCATGCTCTTCTTCTGACTTGGAGTAGATAAGGATATCATCGATAAACACAACAACAAACTTATCTAGGAAATTCATAAAAATCTTATTCATGAGATTCATGAAATAAGCAGGGGCATTGGTTAATCCAAAAGACATCACCGTATACTCGTATAAACCATAACGAGTAGTAAAGGCAGTCTTCGGAATATCCGTTGCACGAATCTTAAGTTGGTGATAACCAGTCCTAAGATCAATCTTTGAGAATACCTAGGCATTAGTCAACTGATCAAATAGATCCTCTATCTTTGGCAAAGGGTACTTGTTTTTGATGGTGATGTCATTCACCTTTCTGTAATCGGTGCACAAACGGTTGCCTCCATCTTTCTTGTCAATGAATAATACTAGCGATCTCCATGGCGATGCGCTTGGTTGAATCAAGCCTATTGCTAACATAGCATCCAACTACTTCTTCAACTCTACTAACTCTAAGGGGTTCATGCTATAGGGTCTTTGGGCTATGGGTCCGGTTCAGGGGATTAGTTCAATAATGAACTCAATATCCCTATCTGGGGGCATACCTGGCAATTCATATGGGAATACGTCGGGGTATTCACAGACTACTCTGACTTGGTCTATGGTGGGTAGGGCTAGACTCTTGTTGCATTTTAATTGACGGGGTAAGGTTTCAGATACATGCTCTACTGTTACTCCAGAGCTACTGGTCATGGTGATGGCTTTCTTAGCACAGTCTATCAGTCCTTTATGCTTTGACATCTAATCCATACCTAGTACTACTTCCAAACCTTTGGTTCCAAGTACTATTAGATTGGCATAAAAATCTATTCCATGTATTCTGGTAGGCACAACTTTGCAAATTTTTCTAGCTTTTATAGTTGAACCGGGAATTTGAACTATCATGACATGCTTCAAATTGGTTGGGTGAATCTTACTAGTGCATTCAAATTCTTCAGTGACAAATGAGTGCGATTCTCCAGAATCAAACAACACCCTTGCTAAAACTGAGTTGACAGAAAACATACCTAGCACTACATCTGGTGCTTCTTGGGCTTCTTCGGCGTTCATGTGGAAGACATGGTTGTTCCGGTTGTGAGGGTTCCCTAGGGCAAATCTTCTTCCTGGTTGAACATGATGCTGCTGTTGAGCTGGGGCATTCACATTGGCAATGGCGACAGTCTTCTTGGGGCACTCATTGGAATAGTGGCCCTTCACTCCACACTCGAAACAAGTGACCTGACACTTGTCTTTAGCTGCGACGGGCACAGCATTCATTCCAGTTCTGGGTGCAGTGTTTTTGTTGTTGTTGTTGTTGCTCTTGGGAGGTGCACGGTTGAAATTACTGGTGTTGCCGGGGTTGTTGTTGTTTCATCTGGACTTCACATTGCCTCCACTACGATTGGGGTAGCTTGGGCAAGATATTGGGGGTCGGTTATTTCTTGGTGCATACCCTGCAGATAGGTTGGGACGGTACTTCTGGTGACTGTTAGATCCATCTTGGTGCAACATACGACGTTTGCGGTTGTTGTTTGCCTAGTTAATCTTCCCTTCCATCTGTATGGCAGAGTCGAATAGCTCTTCGAGATCCTCGAAGCAGATGTTGACGAGGACAGTCTGCATCTCATCATGTAGTCCATTTAGGAATCTCTCCTTTTTCTTTGCCTCTGTGTTGATCTCATCAGGTGCGTACCTGGCAAGTGACAAGAATTTGTAACGGTACTCCACTACAGTCATTCTACCTTGTTTCAATTCTCTGAATTCATGCCTCATTCTAGTGACTAGTCCCTGTGGCACGTGGGTGTGGCTGCACTTGATTTTTAAGGCTTCCCATGTCATCACTTGACCATGGTAATCAGGCGGATGCTGTTCCACCAGGCTCTTGCATCTCCGGCCAAGTAGTGGGTGGCAAAGAGAACTTTCTCGTTGTCATCAACTCTGGCTACTTCCAAATTGTTCTCCATTGTCTGTAACCAGTCATCAACATCTAATGAGTTCTCCGAAGTGCTAAAGATTGGGGGATTGGTATTCTGGAAATTTTTTAGCTTGGATCCTTGATGATCCTGATTTCCATGCCCTTGGTTGTTTTGGGCCATCAGGGCGATCTGCTGTAGTGTTGCTAAGTTGGCCTGGCGCTCTGCCCTGCTTGCTTCATGGTCTACAACTAACATCTGCAAAATCTGCAACATTGGGTCTTGCGATGAGCTTCTCCCTCCGGGGTTTCCACGAGTCATCTGAGGATTGAGATTGATGAAGGGTAATAGGGAAAGTTCTAAGGTTCATGGTTTTGGTTTCAAGGCTAAAACTTTGAGTTTGACTCAGGTTTTGCAACTAACTTCTTTTCATTCATTCAAACAAGCACACGATACAAACACACACACACCACAACAACAAGGGAAACAGATGGTTTTAAGAACCATTCTGTAAGCTACGATAAATGGGACCAATACATCTCATGCTACAACAGTGCTCTAGTGCATCTACTCATCATCGATGAAGTCGGAGTCATCATCGTCGGTGTGGAAGTCCATGGCATCCTCCTCCAGAAAGTCATCATCATTGCTTAGGTAAGAATCCATATCTCCCTAGAAGTCTTCACCTTCCTCTTATTCTTCCTTTGCTGCAAGTTGAGCTTCTTACTCCTTGATGGTCTTCTCGAGGTCAGCCACCTTCTTGCGAAGACGGTCGATGGTGCGATCCTTCTTTTCACTCTGGCGGCGAAGAGACTGACGGTCCTTGACAAGCAGTGAGAAAGTCTGGGCCTTCTGGGTGGCAATGGCAAGGTCGTGGTTGGCGAACTCCCTAGCATTGTCCAATTCCTTCTGGCGGTCGTATAGCATAAAGTCAAGGTTCTCCACTTGACGCTTCAACTTCGGGTGACTTGGCATCTCCATTGGCATTCCCATGAAGTCACGCCTTGCATAGTGAACAAATCGGGTTCCTTGGATTTGGTTGACACTGAGGGCACATAGACGTGTAAGAGCTTCATGCATTGCCCTGGCTAATCCATCTGGCTAGTTGTTCTCTCTTATGGAGAACTAGATTCTCCCGGACGTTGGTGCTTCTATACTTCCTCGAAGATCAGCGGTGACTAGCCATTGTAAATCTCCCCCTGGGAGTCCAAGAAGTTGAGCTCCAAGAAACTCCAGATGCGTGCGTCCCAAGAGCTTAGAAAGTGAATCTAGATCCCTCTCGAAGATCAGCTGGCCTCCGTTGCCCAACTGGTATAACTTGCTGAACTGAGTCTCCATCTACAAGATTTTAGGATGAGGAAGTTAGTGAAGTGATCAAGTGTGCCAAATTTTATGTAGTAATGGCAAGAATTGGAGGAACATGATTTTTTGCGAAAGAATGAATTCCCAAGGGTAAGAGAGGAAATAGTTTTTCATAAATACTCACTTTGGTTTTGAAATTAAGTTTTTGTTCGGACGTCCATTCTAACTAGGGTCTCCTATGGTCAAGATGGCTCTGTTACCAACTTGTCAACACTCGGATTTTTAATCCCAGATGCCTGTTATGTCATACATCGCAATCCCAGGATTACCATTTTTTCGAGACATAACAGATTGGATATCACAGTACATCATCCATTACAAACCATAATAAGGTCTTACACGAATAAAGGATCTCATGATCCAGTCTTAATACAACAAGCAGCGGAATAAATAAGCGTAGCGGTGGGGTCCATCTTCAGTGGCACAGGCAATGCTGACGATGGAAGATAGTCCTAGTTATCCTAGCCGTCCTGCTATCCTTCATCTTGGTAGTCCCCTTCATAGTCTGGCCATAGGAATAGCCAGGGACAAAATCCATGAGTACTCTTTAAGTACTCGCAAACTATCACTAATAAGTAAGGTAGTTCTACTGGGATTGCTAACTCTAAGTTTACTTGTAAAGTTAAGTTTGAAACCTAAGCTGAGTTCAGAAACAAAGAAAGATAAAATAAAGTTCTCGAATCACTTAAGTTGGGAAGCTAGTGTCATAGTCACAACCCTGTTGTCGTCAAGTCAAGATTCATCATTCATTTCATAAGTCATTTTGAAAACATCTGACAACGAAACAGTATGGCCACTCCAACTGTCCATAACCGCGGACGCGGCTATTCGAATAGTTTGACATTGTGCAGAGGTCGTACACTTTCACCACAAGATTCGATACATCTGTTAGGGATCACCCTGAATTATCATACTTAGTATGCAGATAATCAAACATAACCTTCCCTTTGCACACCTTAGTATAAGTACCTCTCCTATGAGCATGGCCTCCCAACCATGACCATCTGTCATCTTGGGCACTGCATAGGTGGACAACATCGAGAGGTAGCCTGAGCTCAAACCTCTCCCCCAAGGGAACTAATACTAATGCATATAAACTTCCGGCTAAGCCTTACCTAATTCAGGTATTGTGGTTGTACGGTAAAATTGGAATGGTATCGCATCCGAATCCAACCATCAGTTTTATAAAAGGGCTAAGGCTCATGCCTCAACATTTTCATCATCATAAACCATTTGTGTTTCTCAACACATGTAAAAATATCTCAATAGAATGACTCATCATTCCAAGGTTTTCACAATTCATTTTCACCAAGTGTTCCCATCTAAAGTGACTCAGGTTTTGATTTAGCTATAAGCTACTAAGTTAAGAGTGTTCACTAAGGTGGGATGCTAATATCAATCCCATGCCATAGAATTACATCTAAGGTTATCTAGATAGGTCAAGTTTTATACTTTTTATGCTACCTTCAAACGAGTAAGGGACTTTGGTAAAGTAAGGAAAGTAAAACTTGTAAATAACATTTGGAGTAGGTATAAGTCAAAGGGTATAACCAAAGCATGCCTAATGCATCTTGTTTATGTTATCTAACTTGCAAGGGTTAGCATGCATTGTTAATGATGGCTTGCCTTGGTTGGTGCAGTGGTTGAAGTTTTCTTCCTCTTCCTCTTGGTAGAACTCCTCCTCCTCCTCAAAAGCTTGGTCGGTACTATCTTCTATAAATACATATCGGATACACAATCACCAAAAAATGCTTAACTAGTCTACTTGGCATACTAAGGCACACATTTGATGATCTATTATCATCACAAGCATCACAAGGTTTAATTACCTAGCTTCAATCTTTTTATTTGTGAAAAGTAATTTCTACTCATTGAAATTAACTAAGATTTAATATTCTCCAATTAAAATATGGGATCATGTGGACACATGTCATCACCACATATTCTAACATATGGGAAGGTGATTTAAATTTTGGATCACATTTTAATAAGTTTAAATTTGATATTAAATGATTTAAAGTGACTAGAAATGCCTATATAGCATTATTTTGGTACTAATCCAAAGTCACTACATGCAAACCTTAATATTATTACATATTCATATAGGTATGGTTAAATGTGATTTTTGAGAGTTGGAATCAACTCAAAAGCTAATATGGTTGATTTTATAAAAATGTTTGAATGTTCAAATGCTTCTGTCATGTTATTTTTACTAGGAGAGATCTCTAACTCTAAATGAATTAAATCGAACAGGCTTGGATAGACATTTTCATTACCATTCCAAAAAAATTGGAATCACTCAATTTGGATTTCTAAAACTCCCTGAATTGATTTTTGAACTAAGGGACAAAACTGATTTTAAGTCTAAATAGAAACAACCTAATTTGAATTACTGGGTCAGCGCGGGAAAGTAATTGGGCCGGCCCAGTGGCGCTCAGCAGCACAGAGGGCGGCTGACAGGTTGGTCCCGCTTGTCAGTGAGACTTAAAACCCGAAACGGTATCTAGCGATCTGGGCCACACGATTATAACGTGGATTAATGGCTCCCAGTCGTCGTCGACGACGGACTCGTCGCCGGCGAGAGCGAACCCTAAATGGATGGTGGCGGTCTACTAGGGACGTACCAGGGCTCCAGCTAGTGCGGCAAGGCGGGCGATCGAACTGGACGGCGACAGCGGACTCAGGCGAGGTAGCGGTAGGGGCTGAGGTGGACGAAATCGACGACAACTTCTCCTCCTCTGTAGGGGCTACCTCCGGTGCAATTCCGGCGAACGGTGGCTCGAGCGGCTCCAGCCAGAGAGTGGAAATGGTTAGTGGAGAGAGGGGAGTGGAATAGTGTGAAGAGATGGTGCTGGGGTTGCCTCCTTATATAGGCTCGACGGTGAGACCGAGAGGTGTAGGCAGAGCTCGTCGATGACGACAGCACAGGGGGCTATTGGCGTGGGTGAGGTAGGCGGACGGTGGGCGGTTCCCTGACGGTCACTACGGTGCAATGGCGTGGCTAGGGGCGGTGGCATTTGGTCGGGAGCGTCGCGCGGTCTGGGAGACAGGGGCGGTGATCGACGGCGATCACGACGACTGTGGGTCATGTGGCGATGCACGACCATGTCTGGTGGGTTGCAGGAGTCGAGGCGGAGCGACGTGCGCGGGATGGGGTCAAGGGGCAGTCTACTGCATGCTGGCGGCTATCGTGCTCTGGCGCGTTCTGGCTTGCTCGCAGAGAGAAAGGGCGGCGCTGCTGGGGAGTGGTCCAGGGGCTGGGGTTGATTGAGGGGTGGACCATGGGCGGCGGTAGGGTTGGGCGGAGCTAGCGGGCACACTGGTTTGGCGCGGCACGGTCCCTGGCGTGCTGTCCACGTTTGGCCGACGATGACCTCAAACGGGCGGCGCGCCACTTCTGCAACGGCTAAGGGGGAAGCTGGGTGGGGACTTGGTTGGACTCAGGGGGCACAAGGATGATCAATGCACACCAAATGGCTTGACTAGATTAACTCCAAAACAGTTATAGTAGGCCATAATGATTCTGCTAACAAGGTGTTCGATCAAATGGCCGCAAGAGAAAAAGTATTAAATTTTGGCTAATTTTTGGTGGAGTGATGTAACTTATGCTTAAGCATCTAGGTTTGCTTGGGATTTTAAAATGGAGTTCATTTGAGTGGTTTTTTTGAATAAGTGTGATGTTGATACCTACACTAGATTCAATTTTCAAATGTCATTTAAATTTAGTGTTTGAAAGTTTTTGGAATGAAACAAAGTGGGCCTTGGTACATCACTACTTGTACTAGCAAGGGGTGCAAAGATCCACAATTGTTTCTGTTAAGATTTGAGTTCTAGGAATAGCCAAAGTAGACTAGTTAGTTAAAATGGCCCAAATGACCATTTGCTTATTTTAATCTTTTTGATTTGTTTTTCTTTGGGATTTGCTTGGGAATTATCTAGATGATGTTTAATTCACGTTAGAATCAATTTACAACCAATGGATCACTCAAACATGGCAATTCAAAACAACTTCTAATTTAAATGCACACACATATGAATGCTTAATGATTTTGAATGGAGAAGTTATTTTGTTAACCCTAAATTGGGTAGATTTGATCTTGATTACCCTTGGATTAAGTTTTGGGATGTTACACAATGACTCCAGAGGATCCATGTGGTTTGTGAAAAGAATAAACATGCAATGATTGTAGTGGATCCATATGTGGTTTGTGAAAAGAACACACATGTAATGATATTGGTTGATCCATATGTTTTATGAAAAGAACATACATGCAATGACTCTGGTGGATCCATATGTGGTTTGTGAAAAGAACACACATGCAATGACATTGGTTGATCCATGTGTTTTATGAAAAGAACATACATGCAATGACTCTGGTGGATCTATATGTGCTTTGTGAAAAGAACACACATTCAATGACTCTAGTGTTGGTTTAGGATAAGAACACACATGCAATGACTCTAGCGGATCCATATGTAGTTCATGAAAAGAACACACATGCAATGACTCTAGCGGATCCATATGTAGTTCATGAAAAGAACACACATGCAATGGCATTGGTGGATCGATGTGTTTTGTGGCAAGAACAGACATGCAATGACTCTAGTGGATCATGTGGTTTGTGAAAATAACACACATGCAATGACATTGGTGGATCCATATGTTTTATGAAAAGAACAGACATGCAATGACTCTAGTGGATCCATATGTGGTTTGTGAAAACAACACACATGCAATGACATTGGTGGATCGATGTGTTTAATGAATAGAACAGACATGCAATAACTCTAGTGGGTCCATTCGTGGTTTGTGAAAAGAACACACATGCAATGACTCTAGTGCTGGTTTAGGATAAGAACACACATGCAATGACTCTAGTGGATCCATATATGGTTCATGAAAAGAACACACATGCAACGACTTTGGTGGATCCATATGTGGTTTGTGAAAAGAACACATGCAATGACTCTAGTCCCAGTTTCATGAAAAGAACACACATGTAATGACTCTAGCTATGGTTCATGAAAAGAACACACATGCAATGACTCTAGTGCTTGTTTGGTGAAAAGAAAACACATGCAATGACTCTAGTGGATCCATATGTGGTTCATGAAAAGGACACACATGCAATGGCATTGGTGGATCCATGGGTTTTGTGGAAAGAACAGACATGCAATGACTCTAGTGGATCCATGTGGTTTGTGAAAAAAACACACATGCAATGACTCTGCTGGATACATACTTGGTTTGTGAAAAGAACACACATACAACTACTCTAGTGCAGGTTTTGGGTAAGAACACACATGCAATGATTCTAGTGGATCCATATGTGGTTCATGAAAAGAACACACATGCAATGACAATAGTTGTGGTTAATGGAAAGAACAGAGATGCAATGACTCTAGTGGATCTATATGTGGTTCATGAAAATAACACTGCAATGACTATAGCTGTTATTAATGGAAAGAAAAGACATGCAATGATTTTAGTGGATCCATATCTGGTTCATGAAAAGAACACACATGCAATGACATTGGTGGATCCATGTGTTTTATGAAAATAACAGACATGCAATGACTCTAGTGGATCCATAAGTGGTTTGTGAAAAGAACACACATGCAATGAGTGTAGTGCTGGTTTAGGATAAGAACACACATGCAATGACTCTAGTGGATCCATATGTGGTTCATGAAAAAACACACATGCAACGACTCTGGTGGATCCATATGTGGTTTGTGACAAGAACACACATGCAATGACTCTAGTGCTGGTTTAGGATAAGAACACACATGCAATGACTCTAGTGGATCCATATGTGGTTCATGAAAAGAACACACATGCAATGACTCTAGTGGATCCATATATGGTTCATGAAAAGAACACACATGCAACGACTTTGGTGGATCCATATGTGGTTTGTGAAAAGAACACATGCAATGACTCTAGTGCTAGTTTCATGAAAAGAACACACATGCAATGACTCTAGCTGTGGTTCATGGAAAGAACACACATGCAATGACTCTAGTGCTTATTTTGTGAAAAGAGCACACATGCAATGACTATAGTGGATCCATTTGTGGTTCATGAAAAGAACACATATGCAAGGACATTGGTGGATCCATGTGTTTTGTGGAAAAACACACATACAATCACTCTAGTGGATCCATATGTGGTTCATGAAAAGAACAAAACATGCAATGGCATTGGTGGATCCATGTGTTTTGTGGAAAGAACAGACATGCAATGACTCTAGTGGATCCATGTGGTTTGTGAAAAGAACACACATGCAATGACTCTAGTGGATACATACTTGGTTTGTGAAAAGAACACACATACAACTACTCTAGTGCAGGTTTTGGATAAGAACACACATGCAATGACTCTAGTGGATCCATATGTGGTTCATGAAAATAGCACACACGCAATGACAATAGCTATGGTTAATGGAAAGAACAGAGATGCAATGACTCTAGTGGATCCATATGTTGTTCATGAAAAGAACACACATGCAATGACTATAGCGTTGGTTAATGGAAAGAAAAGACATGCAATGATTCTAGTGGATCCATATGTGGTTCATGAAAAGAACGCACATGCAATGACATTGGTGGATCCATGTGTTTTATGAAAAGAACAGACATGCAATGACTCTAGTGGATCCATATGTGTTTTGTGAAAAGAACACACATGCAATGAGTGTAGTGCTGGTTTAGGATAAGAACACACATGCAATGACTCTAGTGGATCCATATGTGGTTCATGAAAAGAACACACATGCAATGACTCTGGTGGATCCATATGTGGTTTGTGAAAAGAACACACATGCAAAGACTCTAGTGCTAGTTTCATGAAAACAACACACATGCAATGACTCTATTGCTGGTTTAGTGAAAAGAATAGACATGCAATGACTCTAGTGGATTCATATGTGGTTCATGAAAAGAACACACATGCAATGACATTGGTGGATCCATATGTGGTTTGTGAAAAGAACACACACGGAATGACTCTAGTGCTTGTTTAGGATAAGAACACGCATGCAATGACTCTAGTGGATCCATATGTGGTTCATGAAAAAACACACATGCAACGACTCTAGCGGATACATATGTGGTTTGTGAAAACAACACACAAGCAGTGACTCTAGTGCCAGTTTTAGGAAAAGAACGCACATGCAAGGGCTCTAGATGTGGTTCATGAAAAGAGCACACATGCAATGACTTTAGTGTTGGTTTAGTGAAAAGAACATACATGCAATGACTCTAGGGGATCCATATGTGGTTCCTGAAAGAAGCACACCTGCAATGATATTGGTGGATCCATATGTGG
>CAJUXJ010002397.1:0-19068 GCA_910589775.1 Avena eriantha
TTAGGAAAGGAAGACACATGCAATGACTCTACTAGTGGTTTAGGAAAAGAACACACATGCAATTACTCTGGTGGATCCATGTGGTTTATGAAAGGAAGACACATGCAATGTGTAACTACCTCGGTGAATTACGCTCTTAGTTACATGCCTGGATGAACGAAAGTCGTTTAAAATAGTTACGGTGGGGCCCAGGGCCACTCACGGTAGACCTTTCAGCCGTCCTAACCACTTTCAGAACATCGAGACAAGAACGAGCGGCGTAATCGGCAGGCTAAGGGATCAACTACATACACAAATGAGTATGTATGGAAGCCACATACAACAGTCCTCAGAGCCATTCCATCTAAAAGAAATAGAAATATTGCAACGCCATACGTCAAGATTCAAATATCCTAGATCGAGATAATAATTTAGGATGGCTCCTCATACAACAACATCAGAGTATCAGGCGGAAGCGGAAAACAAGATCTGAGTACGGATAAGAAGCAAATCGGCATAAGATGCCACATAAATAAACACATCCCGCCCATAGATCTCACGGATCCCCGTTCCCGGAATCTCTACACCGAGTGATCGTTGCTAACATCATCTGTCTCCTCAACCCAGTATCCATCTTGCGAGTACACATGTTCATCTGAATCAAAACAATTTATCGTGTGAGACCCTAGGGGTACTCAGCAAGTCTTTATGCCTCTAAAGGGGACGCAACTTGGGGTGACGCAATTGCAGCAAAAGATAATATCTAACAATTCTATAGATACTCGCTAACCATCCGCCTAACCAATGATAGACGGATGTCCGTGAATTAAGAACAACAGTTATAACAGTATAATTAACAGATCCATCCTCCTCCTCGCTTACCAACGAGGAAGCGAACGAACAACCCCCCATCCGTTGGCTGTTTTATTAACCCTTCCATGAGTATTGCACTATTTACTAGTCAAGTACTTAGTCAAATTAAAAGCGGTACTTTAGTTATACTTGTCTATGATCGAGAAACTGTGCTCCAAGTCGTCCATAATCGCGGACACGTTTTTCAGAAAGATTTACCCTGCAGGGGAGCACGAATAGCAACACACACTCGATCAACCTCGGAAAAACCAACTCAAAAACCCAACAAGGCATTCACGACAAAGCGATCACAGGATTCAGTAATATTTTAGGGGGCCACCCCATTAAGCTACCCGCAACGAAGCTAGCTGACTCTGAGATGGAATCAAGGTTTGTGTGGACGGCGGTAAACGACTGGGAACCCGAAAATGTGACTAGGCTTGTCGATACAGCGAAAACGTGTCACGATCCAAACATTACAGGTGCTCCTCGCACAATCTTAAATAAAGCAGTAACATGGCATAAGTACAAATAGTAATCAAACCCCAAACTAATTTGTGGCCCCAATAAATAAGAATGAATCAAGCTCTGGCTCAGGGGGGTCCATAAGGCCTCCCGGATGTGGACAGTGCGAATAGTCAAGGAACAGGAATCAAGTAGTCGGGGTCCTACGGGACACAAGTGAGCATGAAAAACCAAATAGCAGATATTGCTCACCGGTGCCTCTTTCATTAGTTATCCCATTACCACACAGGTTAAGTTGTTTAGGTACCTCATTATCCATCAGACACTCACACACCCTACACATGCTTTTCTACGACTCGCATGGCTCAAACAACTCCTGTAGTAATGGCTCATGGGATGGAGGAACAAGCTTCGGTGGGGTCTAAAAGTAAAGGCTATGCAGTACTTGGGATTCAATTTAATGCAATCGCGACTCAATGATGCACGAATAAGATAGAGGCAATAGGTACTATATGTATGCAAGCATGTGGTAGTGCTTGCCTGGTAGCTCAGTTGAAGCGAGAGATGGATCTGGGTAGTACTCCTGTGATTCCTGGTAATTCTCCTGCTGGGCGTCTATTCGAAGAAGAACCAAACAAACAAGGGCCAACATAAATAAAGTGCACAAGCATATGAATTAAAATGCGACAAGCAAACAGGCATGCCATGATGAATGATGCACAATTTACATGGCATTAAAGTAGCATGGCAAGGGTGAGGTGCGGGTACAAGAATAAAGCATTTTATTAATTATTTAGTCAAATTTTGTTGTCATAAACAGTTCTATTTTATAAATATGACATGATGCACGGTTCAATTCAGAACAAGGAATGCATAGATAGAACGGGCTCGTCGCGCTGATCGAGTTAGACATATTATTTGTCAAATTTGGCGTTATAGAAATAAAGTTATTAATTTATGAAGAAAGGGCATCTTATTTGTAATTTTAATCCTCTCAAAAATTTAAAGTGTTCAAACATTATTTCGAATAGCATATTTGAATTCCTCACATTTTTATGATTCAAAAACATATATCATTTGTAATATTTGGATTTATAATTCAAAAGTTATTTAAAAACAGATTTAAATTTGAATTAAACATTTACAGAAATTGTTTTATTAAAACAGCTAAAGAGGCCGACTTTTGATACCCAGACGGACTTAGCCGCAGTCACTGACATGCGGCCCCGCAACCGGCGTGGCGCTGAGCTGGCGAAAACGGCACAGCAGTCCGTTTCGTACGCGAGGCTTGCTAGCCACTGAGGCTGACTGGTGGGGCTGGGTGCTGATGGGGCCACACGCGTGCGTCCCCAACCTGGAGACGACACGTGGTGTAACCGAGGCCCGCGCGGTGGAGAACAGGGAACTACCGGTGTCTTTTTTGCAAAACCACACAGGGACTGACACGTGGGGGTCGCTGGGGCTGCGAAGGACTTGGACGTGATCGACAAAAATTGCGCGGGGGGGGGGGGGGGGGGGGGGTCGGAAAAATCGCCGCCCGTGCCCTGGAATGAAACTGTCGCCTGATTATCTGAATCGCGACGACAAACCCGACGAAGGCGAGGTTTTCTGGCGAGGACGACGGCGCAACCACTTCGAGATAGCACTTGCCGCAAAAACGAAAAATACAGAGGGAAGCTCCAGCTACAGATCTCGTTTAGGGAGGCTCATCGGAGGGGGGCTGTACAGGACGGGGCGCCTCGAGGAACAGCGGGGGAAAACGCCGTCCTAAGTCTGTTCGTCGGCGGGGCAGCTCACCGGCAGGGGCCAAATTTAGGCGGCGCGGGCACGCAGAGGGGAGAATCGGAAGAGGAACGAGGGGGGGGGGGGGCTCACCTTGTCTGGTTCCCACGGAAAGCAGAGGACGGGAACGGCCGGAGCGGAGGGAGACAGCGAGGTCGCGGCGGTGGCGCACGGCTCACCTGGCGAGGGGTAGCTCCGAGCGGTCTTGGTTCCTCCTAGCAGGTGGAAAACGACGCCTCGGTCCGCGGCGGTGCTCCCCGGCGAGTTCTCGGTGACCAGCTAGGACGGCACGTCGTCGTGGTGCTCTGACTGGCGGCGGGCACGTGGAGAAGAGGGTGAGGGGAAACGGAGCAGGGAGCTAGGGTTAGAGAAAAAGGTGCGGCTCGGTGCGAGGATAAGAGGAGGGGAGATGCGTGCGGGAGGCGTGAGCTGACGGCGGAGGACGGCCACCTGCTCGCTGCCGCTTTCCGTCTGCGCGCAGGAAGGGAGAAGGAGACGGCGTCAGACGGGGGGGAAGAAGAGGAACAGAGGGTGGCGTCGGCATCGTCTGGCTCGAACCGGTACGGTCTAGGGAGGAGGACTAGGCCGCGGCTAGGGGAAAAAGGAGGGCGGCCCAGGAGGGAGCAGAGGTGGGCCGGAGTGCTGCTAGGCTGCGACCAGGTAAGGTGTGCTGCTGCTGAGGCTTTCTCTTTTATTTCTTTTATTTTTAATTAACTGTTTTGGACTTTTGTTTTGTTGTAGATTTAAACAAGCCTAAGAATTAACCCCTTTTGGAAGTTTTTTGCAAATTTTGAATAAATGGAACAGAGATGGCTATGGAGTGAGGAGAGGGCTTGGTGGATGAGCATAAATTGATGGTGAGGAAACAATACAAGAGGAAGAGAGAGGGAGAGGGTTTTAAAAAATCAAAGAGAAAAACCCACATGATCATGCATGGTAGATGATGGGTAAGGAGAGAGGGGTATGGTTTGATGGTGAAAGAAAACATATGGCCACCTTGAATTGAATCTCAAAGGACCATGCCACACTTCCCAAAATACAAGCAAATCCCAAAAGAAGAGGATGGTGATAATTTGCATGGCTCATGCATGATAATTAAATGCCATATTCTTATGCTTATGAAGACAATAATAATAACATGGCATTATTCTTATGCATTCCAAAATATGGTCTAAAGGCCAAGCAAAAGAAAATAGAATTGGATCCATCCCATCTCCCATGAGCTAGATTAAATACCAAAAGAAAATAAAAGCCCATGGGTAAGTAGAATGGTGGAATTATAAGGTGGTGACAAAGAAAGGTGGTGGAGCGGAATAAAAGATATGCCCCCAACTCAACTTGGGCATTACACAATATATCAATAACCAAATACAATATCAAGAGGCAAATACCATTAATAATGCATATGAGAGAAGAACCAAAGAAAAAGGGTTTTATATGATGCTCGAATGCAAGGTGGCATGATGACATGAGCATGATATATTTATGACGCAACAATTATATGTAGGAAGTAGCCATTATATTACTAGACCAAGTAGCATTACCATTGTTAGACAATTGGGATGCTACACCATGACTCTGGTGCTGGTTTAGAAAAGAAGACACATGCAATAACTCTAGTGGATCATTGTGGTTTAGGAAAGTAAGACTCATGCAATGACACTAGTGGTGGTTTAGGAAAGGAAGACACATGCAATGACTCTAGTGGTAGTTTAGGAAAATATGACACACGCAATGACTCTGGTGGATCAATGTGGTTTAGGAAAGGAACACACATGCAATGACTCTGGTGGTAGTTTAGAAAAGAAGACACATTAAATGACTCTGGTGGATCGAGAGGGCTAAACATTTGAAAAGCTAAACGGTGTCATCAAAGGATACGTTCGCAACAGGTCTTGTCCAGATGGAAGCATAGCCAAGGGCTTTCTGATCTACGAGTGCATCTCCTTCTGCCAGAATTATCTAACCACCGAGAACGAGGATATTGGAATACCCACAAAGAAGCACCTCGGCAGGCTCGGTGGATATGGTCACCGCGAGGGCTGCCGCTCACTACATGTCGGCATTGATGGTCGACGCACTGATTTTGAAAGGGCACACCGAGTCGCGCTACAACACATTGAAGTAGTCGGCCCTTGGGTCGAAGAGCATAGAAGCTTAGGAAAGGAACACACATGCAATAACTCTAGTGGTGGTTTAGGAAAGGAAGACACATGCAATGACTCTGGTGGTGGCTTAGGAAAAGAACACACATGCAATGACTCTAGTGGATTCATGTGGTTTAGGAAAACAACAGACATGCAATGACTCTGGTGGTGGTTTTGGAAAGGAACACACATGCAATGACTCTGGTGGATCCATGTGGTTTAGGAAAAAAAGACACAAGCAGTGGCTCTGGTGGTTGTGTAGTAAAAGAACAAACATGCAATGACTTAGGTGGATCAATGTGGTTTAGGAAAGGAACACACATATAATGACTCTAGTGGTGGTTTAGGAAAGGAAGACACATGCAATGACTCTAGTGGTGATTTAGGAAAAGAACACACATGCAATGACTCTGGTGGATCCATGTGGTTTAGGAAGATAAGACATATGGAATGACTCTGGTGGTGGTTTAGGAAAAGAACACACATGCAATGAATCTAGTGGTGGTTTAGGAAATGAATACACATGCAATGACTTTGGTTGATCAATATGGTTAAGGAAATGAAGACACATGCAATGACTCTGGTTGATCAATATGGTTTAGGAAAGGAAGACACATGCAATGACTCTAGTGGTGGTTTAGGAAAGGAAGACACATGGAATAACTCTGGTGCTGGTTTAGGAACAGAACACATATGCAATTACTTTAGTGGTGGTTAAGGAAATGAAGACACATGCAATGACTCTAGTGGTAGTTTAGGAAAAGAACACACATGTAATGACTCTGGTGGATCCATGTGGTTAAGGAAAGGAAGACACATGCAATGACACTGGTGGTGAATTTGGAAAGGAACACACATGCAATGACTCTGGTGGTGTTTTAGGAAAGGAACACACATGCAATAACTCTAGTGGTTATTTAGGAAAGGAAGACACATGGAATTACTCTAGTGGTCGTTTAGGAAAAGAACACACATGCAATGACTCTGGTGGATCGATGTGGATTAGGAAAGGAACACACATGCAATGACTCTAGTGGTGGTTTAGGTAAGGAAGACACATGCAATGACTCTAGTGGATTCATGTGGTTTAGGAAAACAAGACTCTGGTGGTGATTTAGGAAAGGAACACACATGTAATGACTCTGGTGGTGGTTTAGGAAAGGAACACACATGCAATAACTCTAGTGGTGATTTAGGAAAGGAAGACACATGGAATTACTCTAGTGGTCGATTAGGAAAAGAACACACATGCAATGACTCTGGTGGATCGATGTGGTTTAGGAAAGGAACACACATGCAATGACTCTAGTGGTGGTTTAGGAAAGGAAGACACATGCAATGACTCTGGTGGTGGCTTAGGAAAAGAACACACATGCAATGACTCTAGTGGATTCATTTGGTTTAGGGAAACAAGACACATGCAATGACTCTGGTGGTGGTTTAGGAAAGGAACACACATGGAATGACTCTGGTCGATCCATGTGGTTTAGGAAAAGAAGACACAAGCAATGGCTCTGGTGGTGGTGTAGTAAAAGAACAAACATGCAATGACTCAGGTGGATCAATGTGGTTTAGGAAAGGAACACACATATAATGACTTTAGTGGTGGTTTAGGAAAGGAAGACACATGCAATGACTCTAGTGATGATTTGGGAAAAGAACACACATGCAATGACTCTGGTGGATCCATGTGGTTTAGGAAGATAAGACATATGGAATGACTCTGGTTGTTGTTTAGGAAAAGAACACACATGCAATGAATCTAGTGGTGGTTTAGGAAATGAATACACATGCAATGACTCTGGTGGTGGTTTAGGAAAAGAACACACATGCAATGACTCTGGTTGATCCATGTGGTTTAGGAAAGGAAGACTCATGCAATGACTTTGGTGGTGAATTAGGAAAGGAACACACATGCAATCACTCTGGTGGTGGTTTAGCAAAGGAACACACATGCAATGACTCTAGTGGTGATTTAAGAGAGGAAGACACATGGAATGACTCTGGTGGTGGTTTAGGAAAAGAACACACAAGCAATGGCTCTAGTGGATCAATGTAGTTTAGGAAATGAACACACATGCAATGACTCTAGTTTTTTTTTAGGAAAGGAAGACACATGCAATGAATCTGGTGGTGGCTTAGGAAAAGAACACACATGCAATGACTCTACTGGATCCATGTGGTTTAGGAAATGAAGACACATGCAATGAATCTGGTGGTGGTTGAGGAAACGAACACACATGGAATGACTCTGGTGGCTCCATGTGGTTTAGGAAAAGAAGACACATGCTATGACGTTAGTGGTGGTTTAGGAAAGGAAGACACATTCAATGACTCTGGTGGATCAATGTGTCTTAGGAAAGGAACACACATGCAATAACTCTAGTGGTGGTGTAGGAAAGGATGACACATGCAATGACTCTAGTGGTGGTTTAGGAGAAGAACACACATGCAATTACTCTGGTGGATCCACATGGTTTAGGAAAGGAAGACATATGCAATGACTCTGGTGGTGGTTTAGAAAAGAAGACACATGCAATGACTCTGGTGGATCAATGTGGTTTAGGAAAGGAAGACACATGCAATGACTCTAGTGGTGGTTTAGGAAAGGAACACACATGCAATGACTCTGGTGGTGGTTTAGAAAAGAAAACACATTAAATGACTCTGGTGGATCAATTTGGTTTAGGAAAGGAACACAAATGCAATGATTGTGCTGGTGGTTTAGAAAAGAAGACACATTAAATGACTCTGGTGGATCAATTTGGTTTAGGAAAGGAAGACACATGCAATCACTATAGTGGTGGTTTAGGCAAGGAAGACACATTAAATGACTAAGGTGGTGGTTTAGGAAAAGAACACACATGGAATAACTCTGGTGGATCAATATGGTTTAGGAAAGGAACACACATGCAATGACTCTAGTGGTGGTCTAGGAAAGGAAGACACATGCATTGACTCTGGTGGTGGTTTAGGAAAAGAACACACATGCAATGACTCCGGTGGATCCATGTGGTTTAGGAGAAGAAGATACATGCAATGACTCTGGTGGTGGTTTAGGGAAGGAACAGATATGCAATGACTCTAGTGGTCGTTCAAGAAAATAACAAACATGCAATGACTCTGGTGGATCAATGTGGCTTAGCAAAGTAACACACATTCAATGACTCTAGTGGTGTTTTAGGAAAGGAGGACACATGCAATGACTCTGGTGGTGGTTTTGGAAAAGAATACACATGCAATGACTCTGGTGGATCCATGTTGTTTAGGAAAGGAAGACACATGCAATGACTCTGGTGGTGGTTTAGGAAAAGAACGCACATGCAATAACTCTGGTGGATCAATGTGGTTTAGGAAAGGAACACACATGCAATGACTCTAGCGGTGGTTTAGGAAGGAAGACACATGCAATGACTCTGGTGGTGGTTTAGGAAAAGAACACACATGCAATGACTCCAGTGGATCCATGTGGTTTAGGAGAAGAAGATACATGCAATGACTCTGGTGGAGGTTTAGGGAAGGAACACATATGCAATGATTCTGGTGGATCAATGTGGCTTATCAAACGAACACACATTGAAGACTCTAGTCGTGGTTTAGGAAAGGAAGACACATGCAATGACTCTGGTGGTTGTTTAGGAAAAGAACACACATGCAATGACTCTGGTGGATCCATGTTGTTTAGGAAAGGAAGAAACATGCAATGACTCTGGTGGTGGTTTAGGAAAAGAAGAAACATGCAATGACTCTAGTTGATCAATGTGGTTTGGGAAAGGAAGACATGCAATGACTCTAGTGGTGGTTTACGAAAGGAAGACACATGGAATGACAGTAGTGGTGGTTTGGAAAAGAAGAAACATGCAATGACTCTAGGTTATCAATGTGGTTTAGGAAAGGAAGACATGCAACGACTCTAGTGGTGGTTTACGAAAGGAAGACACATGGAATGACTCTGGTGGTGGTTTACGAAAGGAACACACATGCAATGACTATCATGGTGGTTAAGGAAATGAATACACATACAACAACTCTGGTGGTGGTTTAGGAAAAGAACACACATGCAATGACTCTGGTGGATCAATGTGTCTTAGGAAACGAACACACATGCAATGACTCTAGTGTTGGTTTAGGAAAGGAAGGCACGTGCAATGACTCTACTGGTGGTTTAGGAAAAGAACACACATGCAATTACTTCTGGTGGATCCATGTTGTTTATGAAAGGAAGACACATGCAATGACTCTGGTGGTGGTTTAGAAAAGAAGACACATGCAATGACTCTACTGGATCATTGTGGTTAGGAAAGGAAGACTCATGCAATGACTCTAGTGGTGGTTTAGGAAAGGAAGACACATGCAATGACTCTGGTGGTGGTTTAGGAAAAGAAGAGACACATAATGACTCTAGTGGATCAATGTAGTTTAGGAAAGGAACACACATGCAATGACTCTAGTGGTGGTTTAAAAAGAATACACATTAAATGACTCTGGTGGATCAATTTGGTTAGGAAAGGAACGCACATGCAATGATTGTGCTGGTGGTTTAGAAAAGAAGACACATTAAATGACACTAGTGGATCAATTTGGTTTAGGAAAGGAAGACACATGCAATCACTCTAGTGGTTGTTTAGGCAAGGAATACACATGCAATGACTCAGGTGGTGGTTTAGGAAAAGAACACACATGCAATAACTCTGGTGGATCAATGTGGTTTAGGAAAGGAACACACATGCAATGACTCTAGTGGTGGTATAGGAAAGGAAGACACATGCAATGACTCTGGTGGTGGTTTAGGAAAAGAACACACATGCAATTACTCTGGTGGATCTATGTGGTTTATGAAAGGAAGACACATGCAATGACTCTGGTGGTGGTTTAGAAAAGAAGACACATGCAATGACTCTACTGGATCATTGTGGTTTAGGAAAGGAAGACTCGTGCAATGACTCTAGTGGTGGTTTAGGAAAGGAAGACACATGCAATGACTCTGGTGGTGGTTAGGAAAAGAAGAGACACACAATGACCCTGGTGGATCAATGTGGTTTAGGAAAAGAAGACACATGCAATGACTCTAGTGGTGGTTTAAAAAAGGAAGACACATGGAATGACTCTGGTGGTGGTTTAGGAAAAGAACACACATGCAATGACTATCATGGTGGTTAAGGAAATGAATACACATACAACGACTCTGGTGGTGGTTTACGAAAAGAACACACATGCAATGACTCTGGTGGATCTACGTGTCTTAGGAAACGAACACACATGCAATGACTCTAGTGTTGGTTTAGGAAAGGAAGACACATGCAATGACTCTACTAGTGGTTTAGGAAAAGAACACACATGCAATTACTCTGGTGGATCCATGTGGTTTATGAAAGGAAGACACATGCAATGTGTAACTACCTCGGTGAATTACGCTCTTAGTTACATGCCTGGATGAACGAAAGTCGTTAAAATAGTACGGTGGGGCCCAGGGCCACTCACGGTAGACCTTTCAGCCGTCCTAACCACTTTCAGAACATCGAGACAAGAACGAGCGGCGTAATCGGCAGGCTAAGGGATCAACTACATACACAAATGAGTATGTATGGAAGCCACATACAACAGTCCTCAGAGCCATTCCATCTAAAAGAAATAGAAATATTGCAACGCCATACGTCAAGATTCAAATATCCTAGATCGAGATAATAATTTAGGATGGCTCCTCATACAACAAACATCAGAGTATCAGGCGGAAGCGGGGGAAAACAAGATCTGAGTACGGATAAGAAGCAAATCGGCATAAGATGCCACATAAATAAACACATCCCGCCCATAGATCTCACGGATCCCCGTTCCCGGAATCTCTACACCGAGTGATCGTTGCTAACATCATCTGTCTCCTCAACCCAGTATCCATCTTGCGAGTACACATGTTCATCTGAATCAAACAATTTATCGTGTGAGACCCTAGGGGTACTCAGCAAGTCTTTATGCCTCTAAAGGGGACGCAACTTGGGGTGACGCAATTGCAGCAAAAGATAATATCTAACAATTCTATAGATACTCGCTAACCATCCGCCTAACCAATGATAGACGGATGTCCGTGAATTAAGAACAACAGTTATAACAGTATAATTAACAGATCCATCCTCCTCCTCGCTTACCAACGAGGGAAGCGAACGAACAACCCCCCATCCGTTGGCTGTTTTATTAACCCTTCCATGAGTATTGCACTATTTACTAGTCAAGTACTTAGTCAAATTAAAAGCGGGTACTTAGTTATACTTGTCTATGATCGAGAAACTGTGCTCCAAGTCGTCCATAATCGCGGACACGTTTTTCAGAAAGATTTACCCTGCAGGGGAGCACGAATAGCAACACACACTCGATCAACCTCGGAAAAACCAACTCAAAACCCAACAAGGCATTCACGACAAAGCGATCACAGGATTCAGTAATATTTTAGGGGGCCACCCCATTAAGCTACCCGCAACGAAGCTAGCTGACTCTGAGATGGAATCAAGGTTTGTGTGGACGGCGGTAAACGACTGGGAACCCGAAAATGTGACTAGGCTTGTCGATACAGCGAAAACGTGTCACGATCCAAAACATTACAGGTGCTCCTCGCACAATCTTAAATAAAGCAGTAACATGGCATAAGTACAAATAGTAATCAAACCCCAAACTAATTTGTGGCCCCAATAAATAAGAATGAATCAAGCTCTGGCTCAGGGGGGTCCATAAGGCCTCCCGGATGTGGACAGTGCGAATAGTCAAGGAACCGGAATCAAGTAGTCGGGGTCCTACGGGACACAAGTGAGCATGAAAACCAAATAGCAGATATTGCTCACCGGTGCCTCTTTCATTAGTTATCCCATTACTACACAGGTTAAGTTGTTTAGGTACCTCATTATCCATCAGACACTCACACACCCTACACATGCTTTTCTACGACTCGCATGGCTCAAACAACTCCTGTAGTAATGGCTCATGGGATGGAGGAACAAGCTTCGGTGGGGTCTAAAAGTAAAGGCTATTGCAGTACTTGGGATTCAATTTCATGCAATCGCGACTCAATGATGCACGAATAAGATAGAGGCATAGGTACTATATGTATGCAAGCATGTGGTAGTGCTTGCCTGGTAGCTCAGTTGAAGCGAGAGATGGATCTGGGGTAGTACTCCTGTGATTCCTGGTAATTCTCCTGCTGGGCCGTCTATTCGAAGAAGAACCAAACAAACAAGGGCCAACATAAATAAAGTTGCACAAGCATATGAATTAAAATGCGACAAGCAACAGGCATGCCATGATGAATGATGCACAATTTACATGGCATTAAAGTAGCATGGCAAGGGTGAGGTGCGGGTACAAGAATAAAGCATTTTATTAATTATTTAGTCAAATTTTGTTGTCATAAACAGTTCTATTTTATAATATGACATGATGCACGGTTCAATTCAGAACAAGGAATGCATAGATAGAACGGGCTCGTCGCGCTGATCGAGTTAGACATATTATTTGTCAAATTGGCGTTTATAGAAATAAAGTTATTAATTTATGAAGAAAGGGCATCTTATTTGTAATTTTAATCCTCTCAAAAATTTAAAGTGTTCAAACATTATTTCGAATAGCATATTGAATTCCTCACATTTTTTATGATTCAAAAACATATATCATTTGTAATATTTGGATTTATAATTCAAAAGTTATTTAAAAACAGATTTAAATTGAATTAAACATTACAGAAATTGTTTATTATTAAAAACAGCTAAAGCGGCCGACTTTTGATACCCAGACGGACTCTAGCCGCAGTCACTGACATGCGGCCCCGCAACCGGCGTGGCGATGAGCTGGCGAAAACGGCACAGCAGTCCGTTTCGTACGCGAGGCTTGCTAGCCACTGAGGCTGACTGGTGGGCTGGGTGCTGATGGGGCCACACGCGTGCGTCCCCAACCTGGAGACGACACGTTGGTGTAACCGAGGCCCCGCGCGGTGGAGAACAGGGAACTACCGGTGTCTTTTTGCAAAACCACACAGGACTGACAGTGGGGTCGCTGGGGCTGCGAAGGGACTTGGACGTGATCGAACAAAAATTGCGCGGGGGGGGGGGGGGGGGGGGTCGGAAAATCGCGCCCGTGCCCTGGAATGAAACTGTCGCCTGATATCTGAATCGCGACGACAACCCGACGAAGGCGAGGTTTTCCTGGCCGAGGACGAGGCGCAACCACTTCGGAGATAGCACTTGCCGCAAAAAACGAAAAAATACAGATGGGAAGCTCCAGCTACAGATCTCGTTTAGGGAGGCTCATCGGAGGGGGGCTGTACAGGACGGGGCGCCTCGAGGAACAGCGGGGGAGGAAAACGCCGTCCTAAGTCTGTTCGTCGGCGGGGGCAGCTCACCGGCAGGGCCAAATTTAGGCGGCTGCGGGCACGCAGAGGGGAGGAATCGGAAGAGGAACGAGGGGGGGGGGGGCTCACCTTGTCTGGTTCCCACGGAAAGCAGAGGACGGGACGGCCGGAGCGGAGGGAGACAGCGAGGTCGCGGCGGAGGTGGCGCACGGCTCACTGGCGAGGGGTAGCTCCGAGCGGTCTTGGTTCCTCCTAGCAGGTGGAAACGACGCATCGGTCCGCGGCGGTGCTCCCCGGCGAGTTCTCGGTGACCAGCTAGGACGGCACGTCGTCGTGGTGCTCTGACTGGCGGCGGGCACGTGGGAGAAGAGGGTGAGGGGAAACGGAGCAGGGAGCTAGGGTTAGAGAAAAAGGTGCGGCTCGGTGCGAGGATAAGAGGAGGGGAGATGGCGTGCGGGAGGCGTGAGCTGACGGCGGAGGACGGCCACCTGCTCGCTGCCGCTTTCCGTCTGCGCGCAGGAAGGGAGAAGGAGACGGCGTCAGACGGGGGGAAGAAGAGGAACAGAGGGTGGCGTCGGCATCGTCTGCTGAACCGGTACGGTCTTTAGGGAGGAGGACTAGGCCGCGGCTAGGGGAAAAGGAGGGGCGGCCCAGGAGGGAAGCAGAGGTGGGCCGGAGTGCTGCTAGGCTGCGACCAGGTAACGGTGGGCTGCTGCTGAGCTTTCTCTTTTATTTCTTTTTATTTTTAATAACTGTTTTGACTTTTGTTTTGTTTGTAGATTTTAAACAAGCCTAGAATTAACCCCTTTTGGCAAGTTTTTTGCAAATTTTGAATAAATGGGAACAGAGATGGCTATGGAGTGAGGAGGGGCTTGGTGGATGAGCACTAAATTGATGGTGAGGGAAACAATACAAGAGGAAGAGGAGAGGGAGAGGGTTCTAAAAAAATCAAAGAGAAAAACCCCCATGATCATGCATGGTAGATGATGGGTAAGGAGAGAGGGGTATGGTTGATGGTGAAAGAAAACATATGGCCACCTTGAATTGAATCTCAAGGACCATGCCACACTTCCCAAAATACAAGCAAATCCCAAAAGAAGAGGATGGTGATAATTGCATGGCTCATGCATGATAATTAAATGCCAATATCTTATGCTTATGAAGACAATAATAATAACATGGCATTATTCTATGCATTCCAAAATATGGTCTAAAGCCAAGCAAAAGAAAATAGAATTGGATCCATCCCATCTCCCATGAGCTAGATTAAATACCCAAAAGAAAATAAAAGCCCATGGGTAAGTAGAATGGTTGGAATTATACGGTGGTGACAAAGAAAGGTGGTGGAGCGGAATAAAAGATATGCCCCCAACTCAACTTGGGCATTACCACTATATTCAATAACCAAATACAATATCAAGAGGCAAATACCATTAATAATGCATATGAGAGAAGAACCAAAGAAAAAGGGTTTTCTATGATGCTCGAATGCAAATGGTGCATGATGACATGAGCATGATATATTTATGACGCAACAATTATATGTAGGAAGTAGCCATTATATTACTAGACCAAGTAGCATTACCATTGTTAGACAATTGGGATGCTACACCATGACTCTGGTGCTGGTTTTAGAAAGAAGACACATGCAATAACTCTAGTGGATCATTGTGGTTTAGGAAAGTAAGACTCATGGCAATGACACTAGTGGTGGTTTAGGAAAGGAAGACACATGCAATGACTCTAGTGGTAGTTTAGGAAAATATGACACACGCAATGACTCTGGTGGATCAATGTGGTTTAGGAAAGGAACACACATGCAATGACTCTGGTGGTAGTTTAGAAAAGAAGACACATTAAATGACTCTGGTGGATCGAGAGGGCTAAACATTTGAAAAGCTAACGGTGTCATCAAAGGATACGTTCGCAACAGGTCTTGTCCAGATGGAAGCATAGCCAAGGGCTTTCTGATCTACGAGTGCATCTCCTTCTGCCAGAATTATCTAACCACCGAGAACGAGGATATTGGAATACCCACAAAGAAGCACCTCGGCAGGCTCGGTGGATATGGTCACCGCGAGGGCTGCCGCTCACTACATGTCGGCATTGATGGTCGACGCACTGATTTGAAAGGGCACACGAGTCGCGCTTACAACACATTGACGTGTCGGCCCTTGGGTCGAAGAGCATAGAAGCTTAATCGAGCAGGAGTACGTTGACCAGGGACTGCAGAGGAAGAAGGGAGACGTAACCAGAGAGCACAACTCCAGCTTCACGGGTTGGTTCAAGAAAGGCATCTGGACAATCCCCCACAGACGCCTTCTACGGAAGATCAAAAACTCATATTCTCCTTGTCGCAGGGCCCAGGGCACAACCTAAGGACCTATCAGTCATACGACATAAACGGTTACAGATTCTACACCGAGGAAAAGGACAAGAATAGTGAATATCAAAACTCAGGAGTAACTATGTTATCCTTTGCTGATGACAAGACTACTGTGATGGAAAGATTCTACGGAAGGATCGAGGAGATATGGGAGCTCGACTACTGTGGAGAGATCGTACCGAGTTTCTGTGTTAGATGGGCCAAAAACATGCAAAAAGAAGGCCGCTATTTCACCACAATGGTTATAACCAATGCCAAATCAACAAAGAACGCCTCCGCAAAAAGTGAGCCTTGGGTACTCGCTAGCCAAGTTGATCAATGCTTTTTATTGCCGACCCGTCAAAGCCCAACCATGTAGTAGTTAGGAGGGGCAAGAGGAGCATCATCGGAATGGAAGGAGCCGCCAACGAGCAAACTTCGACAAAAACGGGACCTGAAAATCGAAGAGGAATTCGACAAGTACTTTGACATGCCTACTACTACTAAAGTAAGAAGGAGGACCACACTGCCTACTAAAGGTTGTCCATTCACAAGAAGAAATCTCAAAGTGCACGAGCTAAAGTATTCAACCGCAACGAAAAAGCAGAAATTGTGAAGAGACGCTAGCTCGACACATCACATGATTGTATATGTTTTGGGAGAGAGATTTTTGAATAATATGAATGTTTGTATATGGTCTTGCTTTATTTTAAACATATATAAAATTAAAAACACATCCCATGATTGTATATGTCCGGGGAGAGAGTTTTTTGAACAAATAGAATGTATGTATATGTTCTTGCTTTATTTTAAACATATCTATAATTAAAAAAAATTAAAAAAGAAAAAAATTTGAGACAGCTAGGGATGCGAACCTGGTTGCCCCAGGTTTACAATTGCACAAGCAAGCAGAGACCACTAATGCAAGTGTGTGATCTTGTCATACTACCACCACGCGCGCTGTGTTTTGTACTAAGTCCACAGTTCTGTGGCGCATTTCGGCAGTATGCGCCAACTTCTGTGGACTTGTGTGGCGCATACTGCCGAAATGTGCCACATAACCTGTGGACTTAGCCAAATAAAAGGTTTGCCCTTTCCCCTACTAATCCCCTTCTCCATTCAATTCTTCACACAGTTCCTAGCCTCGCTCACCGCGCACAAACCCTAGCTAGCCTAGCCGCCCTCGCTGCCGGAGCCGCCACCGCCGCGCTAAAGCCCGTGGAGGAGGAGGCCCGCCACCGCACCCCTGCCGCGCTGAAGCCCGTGGAGGAGGAGCCTCCACCGCCGCGCTGCCAAAGCCGCGTTGAAGCCCGTGGAGGAGGAGGCCGCCACCACCGCACCACCACCGCGCTAGAGCCCGTGGAGGAGGAGGCCCGCCGCCGCCGCCCCGCCCGCAGCAGGAGCACCGCCGCCACCCTCGTCGTCGATGATCACCGCAGCAGCACAGGTACCCTCGACACTAGAATTCTGTCTGCTCTATCTGTCTGCTCTGCTCTGTCTGCTTTGTACGTACTTGTACTCTACAGCTTTAGAATTGTGTATATTCAGATAGAATTCAGTGTATATTCAGATAGTACTTGCAACTTTAGAATTGTGTATATTCATAGTGTATATTCAGATAGTACAAGGTACTCTGCAAGCTTTAGAATTCTGTCTGCTCTGCTCTGTCTGCTTTGTACTTGTACTTGTACTAGAATTCAGTGTATATTCAGATAGTAGTTGTACTCTGCAAGCTTTAGAATTGTGTAGATAGTAGCTTCAGAATTCAGATAGTAGCCAATGTCAAGAAGTTGAACCGCAAAGGGCTTCAAGCAAGTTCTTTCACCATCTTGTACTGCCTAACAGTATTATTGTTAGGGATCGCTCTCAAAAGTTGCTAGACAAGCAAGCACATATACCATAAAAAGTTGTACTTGCTTCTGAATCTTTGAGGCAGAACATATACCATAAAAAGTTGTACAGCCTAAACACTGCTTTGAGGCAGAATTTTTCTCTAGAGGGGTACCTCTGCCTGCATTGTTTCTCTAGGGGGTTAATTTTAATTGGTTACCAATCCTTTTAGAGATGTGTAAATGTGCCTTTATTTACCTGAGGTAAAAACCTTGGCCAAAATGTTCTGGTTTATTTTATGCTTCAGTTATACACAAACCATGGATTCTATGCTTCAATTATATTGCAGCTGCTTTCTATCATATTCCTGGAGTGTAATTTATTTCATGGAGTATGTATATAGGCACAAAATCCATCATCAGTTCAGCATGATAATGAAGTTCTTTGTTCTTGACAGAGCCATTCTTTCGCATGTGTACATATCTTTAGCTTGAGTGTGACCTAATCCTTTTGCTAGATGCAATGCAAGTGCGTATCTATCACAGCTCATTCCTTTCCATAACTTGCCTTATCTGTGTTGTCACTGCTGTGATTGTCAAGTCCTTTTGCCTCTAGAACTCTGTGTTGTCATTTAGGATTTTTATTACCTTGAGAAGTTTCTTTCAGCATAGATACGATTAGTTTTCACTTAGCTTATATTATGATGTTCCTGAAGTTTGAGTGTTAAGGTGATGGTTATATATGGAACATTATGTTTGAGTGTTTCCAGGTTACACAAACATGCAGAGTGTTAGGTGATGGTTATATATTATGATGTTCCTGAAGTTTGAGTGTTAAGGTGAGGCATGCAGTCAGTCTGTTGTTTATCAAGTACTACTATATCTATTATATATATACATGGGGCTGTGATGTGATGATGGATTAGTATATCTGTTATATATATACTGCACGTGGATGATGGATATGATGGATGCTGGGTCAATGTCATGGGGCTGTCAATATGGGGATGGGGTGTTTTGTCTTGCAGGGATTTCATTTGAGTTGCCCATTTCTCCCGAAGTGTCGATTCACTTCCGTTTCGGTTGAGAAATGGCACTCCTAGGTCAAAAATTAGCAAGGTCATGCCGAATTTTTCGGCCGAGATTTGTGCTAACATTTTGCCTCTTTTAAATAGAGTAGTGCAAACATGTCGGGCACACAGGAGTCTGGCCCTTCTAAGAACATGATCAGCGTCGAAGAACAAGCTAGGCAGGCCAACCAGTCATTCTGGCAGGGGTCCCACAGGAGGAGGAGGAGGCGATGAGGATGACACCACCACC
>CAJUXJ010002398.1:0-20536 GCA_910589775.1 Avena eriantha
AGAACCCAGAACACGTGAATCCTAGTTTGAATTTTTAGAAGTGGATTGAAAACGTTATACTTCCTTACCAGAAAAGGGTGGGTGGGTGGGTAAGAAGAAAAGTGGAAGTAGTCCTACTCTCACGTTTTGTTTTCCCCTAGTATACATAGCTACCAAAATATTTGCTAGACCGACAACGACCATTTTGGCTGAGACCCTGAAGGGCGGGATGACTCTGATACCAATTGTAACAACCTCGGACCCTACGGTCTAAGTTCAAGCCCGGATGAACCAAAAGTGGTTAAGGGTTTACAGCGGGGGCCCAGGGCCACCCACGTGTAGGCCCGTCGACCGCCCTAACCACTTCCAAGCACATCGGGACAAGAGCGAGCGGCGTAGGCAACATGCGAAGAGATCAAATACATACACAAGTGAGTATGTATGCAAGCTACCTTACAACAGTTCTCAGAGCCATACCATCTAAAAGAAATAGAAATATTGCAACGCCATACGGCAAGATCCAAATATCCTAGATAGAGATAATAGTGTAGGATAGCTCCTCATACATCAATCAACAGAGTATCAAGCGGAAGCGGGAAACAAGATCCGAGTACGGATAAGAAGCAAATCGGCATAAGATGCCACATAAATAAGCACATCCCTCCCACAGATCTCACGGATCCCCATCCCCAGAATCCTTACACCGAGTGATCGTTGCCAACATCATCTGTCTCCTCCACCCAGTATCCATCTTGCGAATACACGTGTTCATTTGAATCAAACAATTTATCGTGTGAGACCCTAGGGGTACTCAGCAAGTATTTATGCCTCTAAAGCGGACATGAACCTGGGATGGCGCAATTGAAGCAAAAGATAATAACTAACAAGTCTATAGATAATCGCTAACCATCTGCCTAACCAATGATAGGCGGATGTCCATTAATTAGAAACAACAGTTATAACCGTATAAGGTAATAGATCCATCCTCCTTCTCGCTTACCAACGAGAAAGCGGACGCACAACCCATCCGTTGGCAGTTTTATTAACCATTCCATGAGTATTGCACTAATTACTAGTCAGATATTTAGTCAAATTAAAAGCGGTACTTTAGTTATTCTTGTCTATGATCAAGAAACTGTGCTCCAAGTCGTCCATAACCGCGGACACGGCTTTCAGAAAGATTTACCCTGCAGGGGTGCACAAATAGCAACACACACTCGATCAACCTCGGAAAAACCAACTCAAAACCCAACGAGGCATTCACGACAAAGCGATCACAGGATTCATAAAATATTTTAGGCGGCCACCCCATTAAGCTACCCGCAACGAAGTTGGCCGACTCCGAGACGGACCCAAGGTTTGCGTCAATGGCTGTAAACGACTAGGAACCCCAAAATGTGACTGGGCTTGTCGATACCGCGAAAACACTCCGCATCCAAAACAGTACAGGTGCTCCACGCACAATCTTAATAAAACAGTAACATGGCATAAGTACATGATAGTAATAAAACCCCAAACTAGTTTGTGGCCCCAAGAAATAGAAATGAATCAAGCTCTGGCTCAGGGGGGTCCATAAGGCCTCCCGGATGTGGATAGTGCGAATAGTCAAGGAACAGGAATCAAGTACTCGGGGTCCTACGGGACACAAGTGGACATAAAAACCAAATGACAGATATTGCCCACCGGTGGCTCTTTCATTAGTAATCCCATTACTACTCAGGTTAAGTTGTTTAGGTACCTCGTTATCCATCAGACACTCACATACCCTACACATGATGTTCTACGACTCGCAGGGCTCAAACAACACCTGTAGTAGTGGCTCATGGGATGGAGGAACAAGCTCGGTGGGGTTTAAAAGTAAAGGCTATGCAGTACTTGGGATTCAATTTAATGCAATCGCGACTCCATGATGCAAGAATAAGATAGAAGCAATAGGTACTATATGTATGCAAGCATGTGGTAGTGCTTGCCTGGTAGCCCAGTTGAAGCGAAGGATGGATCTGGGTAGTGCTCCTGGGATTCCTGTAAATTCCCCTGCTCGGCGTCTATTCGAAAAGAACCAAACAAACGAGAGCTAGTATAAATAAAGTGCGCAAGCATATGAATAAAATGCGACAAGCAACCAAGCATGTCATGATGAATGATGCACAATTTACATGGCATAGCAAAGCATGGCATGGGTGAGGTGTGGGGTACAAGAATAAAGCATTTTATTAGGTTTTTAGTCATGTTTTGCTCCCATAAACATTGCTGTATAATTAATATTTACATGATGCATGCTTCCATTCATGTCATAGAATGCATAAACAGAACGGGCTCGTCGAGCTGATCGATTTAGACATATTATTTGTCGAATTTGGAGTTACGGAAATAAAGTTATGAATTTATTAAGATAAAAGTATTTATTTGTATTTAAATATTTTCGAAATTTTAAATTGCTCAAATAATATTTTGAATAATATATTCATATTCCTCATATTATTATGATTCAGAAACATATTTTACTTGTTATCAAAGAAATTACCAATTAAAAGTTGTTGAATAAATGTAATAAATCATTTTATTGATTTTCGGAAAAAGTAAACATGAAGAAACTTTTCTCACGAAGTTGGGATTGTGGCCCAGTTAGGTTGCACGTCTGGACCAACAAGGATGGCATAAACTTGGTGCTAGAAAAGCTCCCGCTGCTGCAAGTAGTTTTACTGCTCGCTATTAGGCCTGACAAAACTGAAGATCGGAGACACAAAATACTCTGAGTTTTGGTGATTTTTTTTCAAGGACGATCTTAGAAGCTAGAGTGCTCCGTTTTGAGATAAGTTTGAATATGGAGCTATATGGTTCGTCCAGCTATAACTAGAAATAAGATTCCGCGTCGGAAATGCACCGAGGGCGAAGAGACCTTGATGGGAACATCGGTGGAAACGGCACCTCGTGAACTGAAACTCATCTACACAGTTGCGACTCAAGATTACGTCAATCTTCCGATAAAGATGTCGAAAGATGTAGAGCTCGTTTTGGTGTGAGATTTGAAGCCGTGTGAATCTGGTATCACTGAGAAGAGGTACACACGAAGTTTGGAGTCTGGATATGAACTAGAGCGACGACAAAAAAAAGGGGAACAGAGGAGGAATACACATGGTTGCACGCTCTGAATAAAACAGTCTGAATTTCGACAGATAAAACAGTGAGCTGCAGCAAACTTCCGGTGATGATTCCAACAATGGCTCGGAGCTTTGTTTTGCGAGAAATTTAAAACCTATGCAAGCTGAAAATGTCGGGTACAACTGAAAATAAAGATCTGAGCCTGCGGTTGACGGATTCGATTGGAAAAAATTCAGTGAACAAAGGAGGAAACAGTATCGCGCAAAACTAAACCAAAACTGTCTGCCGAGACAGTGATAATCTTCCAACTTCGGTTAATGATTACGATCTGCTCCGACCTTCGATTCGTGATTGGTTTGAAGCTCTGGACAGCTGTAGGTACCGAGATGACGTGTACATGAATAGATGCATCGTAGGAGAGCTGAGGCGGCCTGTAGAACGTCGGGAACAGGGGGTGTTTTGCAGTTGGTGTTGTCGACTGCAGCTGCGCACGCGCGCGGCAGAGCGACGCGGCATGTGCTAGGTGTCACGACGGAACCCGGGGAGACGGGAACAGAGAGAGGAGCTCACCATGGTGCCCTTGGGCGAAGTGGCGAGGCCGGTGGAGCGTGGTGGTGATGCCGGGAAGAAGGACGTGCGGCAGCGGGAACGGTAGCAAGCATCGGCGTGCGCTGGGACGGCGTGGCGTTCCCGGCTTCGGCTGCTTGCTGGCTTGCTCCAGGAAGAAGAGGTGGACGACGGGGAGGCGACGGTGGCCCTGGCTTAGCTGCTCCAATGGCCGAAGGAGGAGATCGGAGACTCCTACATGGCGGCGTTGGTGTCGGTGGCGAGTGGCTTGGAGGAGAAGAAGATGTGAGGCTCGAGATTCAGAGTGGATGGGGAGGATAGGGTCGAGCTATGCGTGCTCTGCTTTATGCAGTAGATAGGGGAGGGCACGGGCTCACGTGAGCATCTGTACTGGCGTGTGGGTGATGCATGTGCTCGCTACCAGGGAGAAGATCAACAGAAACGATTTCGGTCTCCACTTGGTTTGGTTGCACCAAGAAGCCAGGAGATGGTCGGCTCGGTCGATTGCAGGACCAGAGTAGCCAGCTGAGTGCATACCATCGGTAGCTAGGTTGGTTTGATCCATATATGCTCCAAGTTGAGCTAGATAGAGGTGTGGAATGTGTGTGTGCATAGATATATAGAGGGAGTAAAAGGACTAGTGGGTGTATATGTGTGTTTGCACACACACGGATAGGATTAGCTAAGGATTAAATAGCTAGCTAGCTATGATTATTTAGCTAGGTTAGCTTGATGGTGCGATGAGGTACGAGTAGTTAGACTAGGTTAGGCTAGTTGTTTTGAATAAGTTTGATTTGTTTCAGATTCGAAAACCAAGCTCAAAAGATTTGGATAAAACAACACCACTAGAATTAGAAGAGGGATGTGGCTTATATCGCATGAAGCATGCATGTATACCCATACATGCATGGGTGGTACCTTGTGACAACACAACATAATTTCCATGCATAAGAGATATAGATGGCAACAAAAAGAATCGCAAAAGACAAGGGTTGGAAGGAGAAGCTTAGGACATGTTTTAGATTGGTTTGGATCAAACCCTAGGTAGCCATGTAAAATGAATCTTGGTTCCATACTAAATTATATGTGAGCTAGAATTTAAATGCCAATAGAAAATACAAATGCCCACATATAATGTATGGCAGAATTAGGATGGGTCCCCAAAGGAAGGTGGCTCATGTTAGTAGGTGGAAAGAACAACAAAAGATATGCCCTCAACTCTATTTGGGCATGAAACAATTTATTAAGAAGCAAATACAATATATCAAGAGGCAAATAGAAGTGCTATAAATGCATATGAGAGAAGAACCAAAGGAAAGGGGTTTTATATGATGCTCAAATGCAAAGTGACATGATGACATGAGCAAGATATAATGATGATGCAATCTAAACATGTAGGAAGGTAGCATTATCTAGACTAGGCTAGTAGCATTGCAATTGTTAGACAATTGGGATGCTACAACTCTCCCCCACTAAACAAGAATCTCGCCCTGAGATTCCTAGGAAAAGAAAAGGACACAAGGAGAGGCGGGTGTTCGGAACGAAGGTGAGCCTCACGTTCCCAAGATGATGAACAATGGAATGGTGCGACCATTACACCTTGCAAAACCTACTAGACTTGTTGCGAGTCTTGAGTTTTGCTTGAGAAACAACGGGTTAGAAGATTTGAAGGATTGTCGTGAGAAAAGAAGGGTAGGATGAACATAGCTCCGGTGTTCTCAAGAAACAGGATAAAATAATAGAACCACTTGAAAGAATATGAAAAGACGATGTATCGAGAGAGAAGGAAAACCAAACCGTCAGGATTAAAGATTTACAGATACAAGAGAGGGTGAATCTTTGTCTTGCCGAAAGAAAAGAATAACTTTGGAGAAGTTATCAACCACTATGAAAATAGCATTGTATCATCCCAAAGATTTAGGAAAAGAAGTTTGGAGAACAATATTGCCTTCAAACAATAGAGTTCCTTGAGATCAATGGAAGGATTTGGGTTAGGAGTTCTCGGATTAGATCTTTCTTGCACCGGTAAGAACCAAAGGATCACGCAATTGAGGTGCGTGGATATCACTTCAAGAGAAGGGGGATGCTAGTTTATGGTAGAATCCCGAGAAGAAAAGAATATGGAGGATCTGGAGTTTATTGTAGAGATACTTATTGCTTTCTTTAACCTTGAGGCTAATGCAATAGATTTGCGACTGATAGCATCAACCATAATTGGCTTTACCAAGAGAAAGGGATTTGTCAACTTGAAGACCGATATAGTTTCCTTCCATCTTGTTTGAGGATGTCGAGCACCGGTGGAATGTAGAGTAACCAAAAGATAAATGCATCTGCTTCCACTAGATAATTGAAGATTTTGCTCCATGTTGAAAAAGACGAGATCACCACAAGAGATTCTTGATTACTTTCTTCGAGAGAGCACTCCGAAAAACAAGGATGGAAGTAAAAGTATCGAGGGATAAATGCCACTTCTAACTTCCGTGGAATGAGTGAAATTGCATTAATCCACCAACCCAATGTACAAGAGCGAATGATAAGAGTAGTGGTATGGTAGCTACTCCATCCCGCACTCAAAGCATTACTCCGTACATGAATAAGAAAATCATGCAACCCAACTCCCAAAGACAGACTGAAGATCTTGACAAAAAGAACTCATGGAACTCCGTAAGAAAACAAAGATATGATGCAAATGATTCGCCGGATCTAAGATAGATAAGGATGATGATGTTGTCGTCGTGTCGGAAGATCCAAACCACCAGAAAAGATATGAAGGAAGATTACAGAGAACAACTGCAAGATTCAACAGGTAGACAAAAAGATAGCACCAACTTGAATAGAAGGATTACAAAAGATCTGAAAAGTCTTCATGGCCTCCGGTGGATTGAGCATAGACGATAGAACGAGAGGGTTTCAAAGGTTACTTGACGAGACGGAGGTGAAAAGAACTCCATGTTCTTCTTGAAATGATTGGGAGGGATTTAGCAGTCTTGAGGAAATCTTCAGCGGAACGATGATGATAACTCGCCAACAATGAAAGACTCCGGGTTTGATTGAAGGTGGAGGATGGAATTAACAATGGACTTGCTGATTCCAGAATTGAAGCGATGTATTTAGCAGAAGGACGTGGTCGAGATAGGTGACTTCAAGAAGCAAGAATTCAGACTTTGAGAACTTTGCACACAAGCGGTGTTCTCGCAGCTTGAGAGAAGGAGACATAGATGAACTTCGATGTTCTTCCATTGATATAGAATAGGCCAGCATATCATCAAGATATACCACCACGGATTAAAAAAAATCTTCCAAGAATATCCAGATCAAGAGGCGGGAGAACGAACAATGCTCAAAACACTTTCTAAGCTCAACGCTCTTTGAAAGATCGACGTTACGAGCAAGGATTCATGTTGGAAAGATGCACTAGCAGAATAGATTATCTGGTCCTTCGGAAGAGAACAAGAAATGCCATCTGGTTCACATTGTCGATCGGATCACCGGTTACACAGATAAAGAGATCTTGGATAAAGAAACGATGATAGCTCATACCTTAAGCAAAGCTATCCTAAATGAAAAGATGTGATTCTCCTGTATCAAAGAGAATCTTGCAGATATGGAGTTCAAAAAGACGTGAAGCATGATAAACAGATGATAGACCACCGTAGTGCCTTGAGAAAACTCCGGATTGACAAAGATACTTGCATATGATAAAGATATGATCATGGTATAACTCAAAATCACAGGAGATAACCGCCATCATTTGGAGGATTGGATCGATAGCATTGTCCATATTCCACTAATGGTAAGTGTCATATAGCTATGCCGAGAACCGAATTACAATGACAAGCATCGGATCGACCCACGTTATGTATTTAGCCTAGAAGATTTTTGAAATTGAAGTAAAACTCCAGGATCAAGCGTCGATGACAAAAGAATGAGTTAGCATGAGCATGCCGATAAAAGGAAGATAGATAATGTTTCACACACGACTGAAGATGAGTGTGGAAACACAGATGTATCAAAGAAAAAATTTCCGCATTTTTCGGCATTAAATTACCAATAGATGCGCAAAACCACTTATCAGATAGAGATTAGCAACTCCACATTTTTTGAAAGCATGTTGGAAGGAAGAACACCCTTAACAAGATTGCGCCGGTTAACAAGGAGTCAGATAGATCACGTCGGTTTACAAAAGCCTGTCGGTATGAAATGTACCAACAGTTGATAACCAAAGGCAGATTGCGGTAACAAGGTTGGATGCAATAGATAGACAAAGAATTACCCACACATACGCACACAAACACAACTATGGTACTACAGAACCCAGAACACGTGAATCCTAGTTTGAATTTTTAGAAGTGGATTGAAAACGTTATACTTCCTTACCAGAAAAGGGTGGGTGGGTGGGTAAGAAGAAAAGTGGAAGTAGTCCTACTCTCACGTTTTGTTTTCCCCTAGTATACATAGCTACCAAAATATTTGCTAGACCGACAACGACCATTTTGGCTGAGACCCTGAAGGGCGGGATGACTCTGATACCAATTGTAACAACCTCGGACCCTACGGTCTAAGTTCAAGCCTGGATGAACCAAAAGTGGTTAAGGGTTTACAGCGGGGGCCCAGGGCCACCCACGTGTAGGCCCGTCGACCGCCCTAACCACTTCCAAGCACATCGGGACAAGAGCGAGCGGCGTAGGCAACATGCGAAGAGATCAAATACATACACAAGTGAGTATGTATGCAAGCTACCTTACAACAGTTCTCAGAGCCATACCATCTAAAAGAAATAGAAATATTGCAACGCCATACGGCAAGATCCAAATATCCTAGATAGAGATAATAGTGTAGGATAGCTCCTCATACATCAATCAACAGAGTATCAAGCGGAAGCGGGAAACAAGATCCGAGTACGGATAAGAAGCAAATCGGCATAAGATGCCACATAAATAAGCACATCCCGCCCACAGATCTCACGGATCCCCATCCTCGGAATCTCTACACCGAGTGATCGTTGCCAACATCATTTGTCTCCTCCACCCAGTATCCATCTTGCGAATACACCTGTTCATCTGAATCAAACAATTTATTGTGTGAGACCCTAGGGGTACTCAGCAAGTCTTTATGCCTCTAAAGGGGACATAAACCTGGGATGACGCAATTGTAGCAAAAGATAATAACTAACAAGTCTACAGATACTCGCTAATCATCCGCCTAACCAATGATAGGTGGATATCCGTTAATTAGAAACAACAGTTATAACCATATAAGGTAACAGATCCATCCTCCTTCTCGCTTACCAACGAGAAAGCAGACGAACAACCCATCTATTGGCAGTTTTATTAACCATTCCATGAGTATTGCACTAATTACTAGTCAGATATTTAGTCAAATTAAAAGTGGTACTTTAGTTATGCTTGTCTATGATCGAGAAACTGTGCTCCAAGTCGTCCATAACCGCGGAAACGGCTTTCAGAAAGATTTACCCTGCAGGGGTGCACAAATAGCAACACACACTCGATCAACCTCGGAAAAACCAACTCAAAACCCAACGAGGCATTCACGACAAAGCGATCACAGGATTCATAAAATATTTCACGGGGCCATCCCATTAAGCTACCCGCAACGAAGTTGGCCGACTCCGAGACGGACCCAAGGTTTGCGTCAATGGCTGTAAACGACTGGGAACCCGAAAATGTGACTGGGCTTGTCGATATCGCGAAAACACTCCGCATCCAAAATAGTACAGGTGCTCCACGCACAATCTTAATAAAACAGTAACATGGCATAAGTACAGGTTAGTAATAAAACCCCAACCTAGTTTGTGGCCCCAAGAAATAGAAATGAATCAAGCTCTAGCTCAGGGGGGTCCATAAGGCCTCCCGGATGTGGATAGTGCGAATAGTCACGGAACAGGAATCAAGTACTTGGGGTCCTACGGGACACAAGTGGACATAAAAACCAAATGACAGATATTGCCCACCGGTGCCTCTTGATGGGTTCGTAGCATGGAAAACAAAAAAATTCTACCGCAAGAACGAACAAAACCCAGATCTAATCTAGATAAAAGCCAAGATCTAATCTATTAGACATGAGCAACGATATAGATAGGAACTAACCCTCGTAGATCCGAAAAAGTTAACGAGATTAGATCTCGTGGTTGATGTAGTTGATCACTTGCCGATCTCAAGATCGTGTGGACGATCCTTCCGGCGTCGCGTTCCGGCAGTGCTTCCGCACGGTCAAGTGGACGATCCTTCCGGCGCCGCGTTTCGGCAGCGCTTCCTCAGTCGGTCACATGTGCGGAGTCGAAGCAGACCTTCCTCTCCTCGTTCCAGCGAGCAACGGAGGTAGTAGATCTTCTCCACGGAATCCTAGCAGCACGATGGCGTGGTGGTGGTGGTGGAGTAGAGAATTCTGCAGGGCTTCGCCTATGCCTGTGCAGAAGAAAGGAGGAGGAGAGAGGCGGCAGAGATTGGAGTTATGGAGCAGGGCAAGGGGTGGCGCCTCCCCCTTCTATTTAAAGGAGGGAGGGCGCCTGGGGAGGGGGAGTCCTAGTAGGACTCCCCACCTCCTTGGGCTGGCGGATTGGGGAGGGGGGAGGAGTCCTCCTCCCCCACGACTCCTTGTCTTGACCCACCAGGACTCCTTGATCCCTTCCTTGGTTTTCAAGCAAACTCCAAGAAATCTTCTAGAACCTTCCAGAACATTCCGAAACCTTCTAGAATCCTCATACAAACACTGCGGAACATTTCCTAACTCAGAAAATGATCCCCAATATATGAATCTTATTCTCCGAACAATTCCAGATCTCCTCGTGATGTCCCGGATCCATTCCGAGACTCCGAACAACATTCGATCTCCAACGCACATTCCATATCTACTTAAAACAACTTCGAACCTTAAGTGTGTCACCCTACGGTTCGTGAATATGTAGACATGACAGAGACACATCTCCTATCAATAACCATAAGCGGGACCTAGAGATCCATAATGGCTCCCACATACTCAACGATGACTTCATGATCGATTGAACCATTTACATACGAAACCAATTCCTTTTGGCATCTGATACTATACTTATCCGAGGTTAGATCGTCGGCATCTCCATACCTAGTTCTACCTCGTTACTGATAAGTACTCTTTACTCTTTCCATGATATGTCATCCCTTGTGACCCAGTCACATGCTTGCAAGCTAACTAGATGACATTCCACCGAGAGGGCCCAGAGCATATCTATCCGTCATATGGATGGACAAGTCCCAATCTTGGTCCATGCGCTTCCACACATACTTTCAGAATACCCAATGACACCTTTATGACCACCTAGTTATGAAGCGGTGTTTGATGTCATCAAAGTACCCATCCGGTGATGGTGATTAACACAACCTCATGATCGAAGGATTAGGTTACTATGAATTTAAAAGCTTACAGCAATACGAACTTAATGACTTGATCTTATGCTACGCTTACTATGGGTGTGTGTCCATCACATCATTCTCCTAATGATATAACCTTATTATTAATCACATCCAATGTCCATGATCAGGAAACCATGATCATCAATTAATCAACAAGCTAGTTCAACAAGAGGCTTACTAGGGACTCTCTTATGTTTACAAAACACACATGTATTAGTGTTTCCTAATAATACAATTATAGCATGGGATGTAAACATTCATCATAAACACAAAGATATAATAATAACCACTTCTATTATTGCCTCTTGGGCATATCTCCAACAGTCTCCCACTTGCACTAGAGTCAATAATCTAGATTACATGGTAATATACCGAACACCCATGGCGTTCTGGTGTTGGTCATGCTTTGCCCTAGGGAGAGGTTTAGTCAATGGATCTGCCACATTCAGATCAGTGTGTACTTTGCAAATCTTTATGTCACCATCTCGGACATACTCGCGAATAGCGTGGAAACGTAGCTTGATGTGCTTCAGCTTGCTATGTGACCTTGGCTCCTGTGCATTAGCTATGGCACCTGTGTTGTCACAGTAGATGGCCATCGGGTCCAACGCACTGGGAACCACGCCAAGTTTAGTAATGAATTCCTTCATCCAAACAGCTTCTTGTGCAGCCTCCGAAGCAGCTATGTATTCCGATTCAGTTGAAGATTTCGCCACAACGCTTTGCTTCGCACTCCTCCAGCTCACTGCAGCACCATTCCAAATAAATACGTATCCCGACTGTGACTTCGAGTCATCCGGATCAGTGTTCCAACTAGCATCGGTGTAACCGTTTACAACAAGCTGTTCATCACCTCCATAAGAAAGAACCATATCCTTAGTCCTATTTAGGTACTTTAGGATATTCTTGACCGCTGTCCAGTGCTCCATTCCAGGATCACTTCGATATCTGCTAGTCAAACTAACAGCATGTGCTATATCCGTTCTTGTACACAGCATAGCATACATGATAGAACCTATGGCTGAGGCATAGGGAATATTATTCATTTTCTCTCTATCTTCTGCCGTAGCTGGACTTTGAGTTTTACTCAAGGTCTTACCTGACAACATGGGCACGAACCCTTTCTTGCTATCTTCCATTCTAAACTTCTTTAGAACTTTGTCCAAGTATGTACTTTGTGAAAGCGCTATTAGGCGTCTTGATTTATCTCTTTAAATCTTGATGCCTAGAATGTATGCCGCTTCTCTAAGATCCTTCATTGAAAAACTATTATTCAAATAGGTTTTGACGCTATTAAGAAGTTCTATATCATTCCCAATCAACAATATGTCATCTACATATAGTACTAGGAATGCTACAGAGCTCCCACTCACTTTCTTGTAAATACAAGCTTCTCCATAAGTTTGTATAAATCCAAAGTTTTTGATTACTTTATCAAAACGTTGATTCCAACTCCGGGATGCTTGCTTCAGTCCATAAATGGAGCGCTGAAGTTTGCATACCTTGTCAGCATCTTTAGGATCGACAAAACCCTTGGGTTGTACCATATACAACTCTTCCTCAATGTCACCATTAAGGAACGCCGTTTTGACATCCATCTGCCAAATCTCATAATCGAAATGTGCAGCAATTGCTAACAAAATCCTCACAGACTTTAGCTTTGCTACTGGTGAGAAAGTCTCATCATAGTCAACTCCTTGAATTTGTCGAAACCCTTTCGCGACAAGTCGAGCTTTCTAGACGGTAACATTACCATCAACATCTATTTTTCTCTTGAAAATCCATTTGTTCTCGACAGCCTTACGGCCATCCGGTAAGTCCACCAAAGTCCACACTTGGTTTTCGTACATGGATCCCATTTCGGATTTCATGGCTTCTAGCCATTTGTCGGAATCTGGGCTCACCATAGCTTCTTCATACGTCACAGGGTCATCAGCGTTGTCAACCAACATGACGTTCAAGGCAGATTCATACCAATCAGGAGTGGTACGAACCATCGTTGACCTGCGAGGTTCAGCAGTAACTTCGTTTGAAGTTTCATGATCATTATCATTAGCTTCCTCTCCAATTGGTGCAGGCGGCACAAAAACATCTTCCGGTGCTGCGCTACTCTCAAATCCGAGAGAAGGTTCAGTAACCTCATCGAGTTCTACTTTCCTTCCAGTCACCTCCTTCGAGAGAAACTCCTTCTCAAGAAAGGATCCATTCTTTGCAACAAAAACTTTGCCTTCGGATCTATGATAGAAGGTATACCCAATTGTTTCTTTAGGGTATCCTATGAAGACGCATTTCTCCGCTTTGGGTTCTAGCTTATCAGGTTGTAACTTCTTTACATATGCTTCGCAACCCCAAACTTTAAGGAACGACAACTTAGGTTTCTTACCAAACCACAATTCGTACGGTGTCGTTTCAACGGATTTAGATGGTGCCCTATTTAAAGTGAATGCGGCTGTCTCTAATGCATAACCCCAAAATGATAACGGTAAATCTGTAAGAGACATCATAGACCGAACCATATCTAAGAGAGTTCGATTACGATGTTCAGACACACCATTACGCTGTGGTGTTCCCGGCGGTGTCAACTGCGAAAGTATTCCACATTTCTTTAAATGCATGCCAAACTCATAACTCAGATATTCACCTCCGCGGTCAGAACGCAGAAACTTAATCTTCTTGTCACGATGATTTTCCACTTCACTTTGAAATTCCTTAAACTTCTCGAAAGTTTCGGACTTATGTTTCATAAAGTAGACATACCCATATCTACTCAAGTCATCCATGAAAGTGAGAACATAACGATATCCACCACGCGATGCTACACTCATTGGACCGCACACATTGGCATGTATTATTTCCAATAAGTCTGTAGCTCGCTCCATTGTACCAGAGAATGGAGTCTTAGTCATTTTTCCCATTAGACATGCTTCGCATCTTTCAAGTGATTCAAAATCAAGTGATTCAAGAAGTCCATCAGAATGGAGTTTCTTCATACGCTTCACTCCAATGTGACCAAGATGACAGTGCCACATGTATGTAGAATTATCATTCAATTTTATTCGTTTAGCATCTATGTTGTGAACATGTGTATCACTACTATCGAGATTCAGTAAGAATAAACCATTTATCTCAGGTGCAATACCATAAAAGATATTATTCATATAAATCGAACAACCTTTATTCTCGGACTTAAAAGAGTAACCGTCTCGCAATAAACAGGATCCAGATATAATGTTCATGCTTAACGCAGGCACCAAATAACAATTATTCAAATTTTAAACTAATCCCGAAGGTAGATGTAGAGGGAGCGTGCCGACGGCGATCACATCAACCTTGGAGCCATTTCCAATGCGCATCGTCACCTCGTCTCTTGCCAGTCTTCGTTTATTCCGCAGCTCCTGTTTCGAGTTACAAATATGAGCAACCGAACCAGTATCAAATACCCAGGCACTACTACCATTACTAGTAAGATACACACATCTATAACACATATATCAAATATACCTTTCTTCTTGATGTTGCCGTTCTTCAGATCCGCCAGGTACTTGGGGCAGTTACGCTTCCAGTGACCAGCACCCTTGTAGTAGAAGCAGTCAGTTTCAGGTTTAGGACCAGCCTTGGGCTTCTTAGCAGGTGCGGGCAGCTTTCTTGCCGTCCTTCTTGAAGTTGCCCTTGTTCTTAGGCTTGCCCCGTTTCTTGAAATTGGTGGTCTTATTGACCATCAACACTTGGTGCTCCTTCTTGATCTCCACTTCAGCAGTTTTCAGCATGGACCGACAGTTCAGGCAACGTCTTGTTCATGCAGTGCATGTTTGTAGTTCATCACAAAGTTCTTGTAACTTGGTGGCAAGTGATTGAAGGAGACGGTGAATCCCCAATTCATTAGGAATCGATATTCCCAACTCTTGGAGCTTCTTAGCGTACCCAGACATGGTGAGCACGTGCTCGCTAACGGAGCTTCCCTCTTCCATCTTACAGTTAAAGAATTTTTCGGAAGCCTCATAGCTCTCCATGGCCGCGCGAGTCTCAAAAATTAGCCTGAGCTCCTTAGTGATCTCGAATGGGTCGTGGTGCTCAAAACGCTTCTGGAGCTCCGATTCTAAACCGTACAGGATGGCACACTGAACTGTGGAGTAATGATTTTTCCGAGTGGCGAAACATTCTTTTCGTCATCGGTGGCATTATCTGCAGGTGGGTCACCTAGCGGTGCTTCGAGCACATAGGTCAACTGACCAGCCCTGAGGACGATCTTCTGTCCACGGAACCAGTCCGTGAAATTGCTTCCATTGTTCTTAAGCTTTTCTTTCTCTAGGAACGCATTGAAATTGATGGAGGGGGTTGCCATAATCTACAACAATTTGCAAGTAGTTTAGACTAAGTTTATGACAAATTGAGTTCAAATTTAATTCTTAAACTAACTAGGTGAACTCCCACTCAAAACAACATCCCTCACATTGTCTTAGTGATTACACGAACCAAGTACACTACACCAAGTCCGATCTTCACGAGAGAAGATGTAGTTTCATCAGCGAACAATCTTCATGTTCATCATATCATTTATATGACTCATGCTCTACCTTTCGGTATTTCCGTGTTCTGAGAGCCATGTCTGTACATGCTAGGCTCGTCAAGATAACCTTAGTTTCCGCATGTGCAAATCTAGCTTGCACCCGTTGTATGCACACGTAGAATCTATCACATCCGATCATCACGAGATGCTTCGAAACGACGAGTCTTAGCAACGGTGCCAACTAAGGGTGAACACTTTATTACTTGATATTTAGTGAGAGGGATCATCTTATAATGCTACCGTCATGATCTAAGCAATACAAGATGCATAAAGGATTAACATCACAGGCAATTCATAATTAGTGTGATATGATATGGCCTTTTCTTCTTGCGCCTTTGATCTCCATCTCCAAAGCACGAACATGATCTCCATCATCACCAGCATTGCGTCAAGGTCCGTGGCGCCGCTTCATGGTTGTCCATCATCACCAGCAACTATTACAACTACTTGGAATAAAGCTATTACAAGATGAATAGACCGCAGGTCTTAACAGAATTAAAGACAACCATTAGGCTCCTGCCGGTTGCCATATTACAACAAGGATCATTGCATACATCAAATACAATCACAATCATATGGTGGCCATATCACATCACAAAACCCCTGCAAAAAAAGTTAGACGCCTCTAATTTTCTTTGCATGTTTTACGTGGTTTGGGGCTTTCGCATAAGACCGATCTTACCTACGAACAAGGACCACAACGTTGATACAAGTGTTGTCAGATGCTCATTGTAAATTGAATCTTAACTATGGTGGGAGAGACAGACACCCGCAAAGCCACTTGTGCAAAGCAAGTTGCACGTCAAGCGTGGAGCAAGTCTCATGTGCGATGACATGTAATGTTTAGCCCGAGCCGCTTCATCCCCACCATGCCGCAAGATCCAAAGTACACGCTAAGACACCGACAACAAAAGCATCAACGCCCACAAAAACATTGTGTTCTACTCGTGCAACAGATCTACGCATAGATACGGCTCTGATACCACTAATGGGTTCGTAGCATGGAAACAAAAAAATTTCTACCACAAGAACAAGCAAAACCCAGATCTAATCTAGATAAAAGCCAAGATCTAATCTATTAGACATGAGCAACGAGATAGATAGGAACTAACCCCTCGTAGATCCGAAAGCGTTAACGAGATTAGATCTCGTGGTTGATGTAGTCGATCACTTGTCGATCTCAAGATCGTGTGGACGATCCTTCCGGCGTCGCGTTCCGGCAGCGCTTCCGCAGTCGGTCAAGTGGACGATCCTTCCGGCGCCGCGTTTCGGCAAGCGCTTCCGCAGTCGGTCACACGTGCGGAGTCGAAGCAGACCTTCCTCTCCTCGTTCCAGCGAGCAGCGGAGAGGTAGTAGATCTTCTCCACGGAATCCCAGCAGCACGACGGCGTGGTGGTGGTGGTGGAGTAGATAATTCTGCAGGGCTTCGCCTATGCCTGTGCAGAAGAAAGGAAGGAGGAGAGAGGCGGCAGAGATTGGGTTATGGAGCAGGGCAAGGGGTGCGCCTCCCCCTTCTATTTAAAGGAGGGAGGGCGCCTGGGGAGGGGGAGTGCTAGTAGGACTCCCCACCTCCTTGGGCCGGCGGATTGGGGAGGGGGGAGGAGTCCTCCTCCCCCACGACTCCTTGTCTTGACCCACCAGGACTCCTGATCCCTCCTTAGTTTTTTCAAGCAAACTCCAAGAAATCTTCTAGAACCTTCCGGAACATTCCGAAACCTTCTAGAATCTCATACAAACACTCCGGAACATTTCCTAAATCAGAAAATGATCCCCAGTATATGAATATTATTCTCCGGACAATTCCGGATCTCCTCGTGATGTCCCGGATCCATTCTGAACTCCGAACAACATTCGACTCCAACGCACATTCCATATCTACTTAAAACAACTTCGAACCTTAAGTGTGTCACCCTACGGTTCGTGAATATGTAGACATGACACGAGACACATCTCCTATCAATAACCTCAGCGTGACCTAGAGATCCATAATGGCTTCACCACATACTCAACGATGACTTCGTGATCGATTGAACCATTTACATACGAAACCAATTCCTTTTGTCACGCGATACTATACTTATCCGAGGTTTGATCGTCGGCATCTCCATACCTAGTTCTACTCTGTTACTGATTACTCTTTACTCGTTCCGTGATATGTCATCCCTTGTGACCCAGTCACATGCTTGCAAGCTAACTAGATGACATTCCACCGAGAGGGCCCAGAGCATATCTATCCGTCATATGGATGGACAAATCCAATCTTGGTCCATGCGCTTCAACACATACTTCAGAATACCCATGATACCCATATGACCACCATTATGACCACCAGTTACGAAGCGGTGTTTGATGTCATCAAAGTCCCATCCGGTGATGGTGATTAACACAACCTCATGGTCGAAGGATTAGGTTACTATGCATTTGAAGCTTACAGCAATACGAACTTAATGACTTGATCTTATGCTACGCTTACTATGGAGTGTGTCCATCAGATCATTCTCCTAATGATATAACCTTGTTATTAATCACATCCAATGTCCATGATCAGGAACCATGATCATCAATTATCAACAAGGTAGTTCAACAAGAGGCTTACTAGGGACTCTCTTATGTTTACAAAACACACATGTATTAGTGTTTCCTAATAATACAATTATAGCATGGGATGTAAACATTCATCATAAACACAAAGATATAATAATAACCACTTTATTATTGCCTCTTGGGCATATCTCCAACCCCATTCTCTTTCAATTAGTTATCCCATTACTACTCAGGTTAAGTTGTTTAGGTACCTCATTATCTATGAGACACTCATATACCCTACACATGCTGTTCTATGACTCGCAGGGCTCAAACACTCTGTAGTAGTGGCTCATGGGAGGAGGAACAAGCTCGGTGGGGTTTAAAAGTAAAGGCTATGCAGTAACTTGGGATTCAATTTAATGCAATCGCGACTCCATGATGCAAGAATAAGATAGAAGCAATAGGTACTATATGTATGCAATCATGTGGTAGTGCTTGCCTGGTAGCCCAGTTGAAGCGAAGGATGGATCTGGTAGTGCTCCTGGGATTCCTGTAAATTCCCCTGCCTCGGCGTCTATTCGAAAGAACCAAACAAACGAGGGCTATATAAATAAGTGCGCAAGCATATGAATAAAATGCGACAAGCAACCACACATGCCCTGATGAATGATGCACATTTACATGCATAGCAAAGCATGGCATGGATGAGGTGTGGGGTACAAGAATAAAGCATTGTATTAGTTTTTAGTCATGTTTTGCTCCCATAAACATTGATGTATAATTAATGTTTACATGATGCATGCTTCAATTCATGTCATAGAATGCATAACAGAATGGGCTCGTCGAGCTGGTCGATTTAGACATATTATTTGTCGAATTTTGGAGTTAGGGAAATAAAGTTATGAATTTATTAAGATAAAGGTATTTATTGTATTTAAATAATTTCGAAATTTTAAATTGCTCAAATAATATTTTTGAATAGTATATTCATATTATTATGATTCAGAAAATATATTACATGTTATCAAGGAATTACCAATTAAAAGTTGTGAATAATGTATAAGTCATTTTATTGATTTTCGGAAAAGTAAACATGAAGAAACTTTTCTCATGAGTAGGGATTGTGGCCCAGCAGGTTTGCACGTCTGGACCAACAAGGATGGCATAAACTTGGTGCTAGAAAAGGCTCCCGCTCTGCTGGCAAGTAGTTTTACTGCTCGCTATAGGCCTGACAAAACTAAAGATCGGAGACACAAATACTCTAATTTTGGTGATTTTTTTTCAAGGACGATCTTGGAAGCTAGAGTGCTCCGTTTTGCGATAATTTTTGAATCTGGAGCTATATGGTTCGTCCAGCTATAACTAGAAATAATTTTCCGCGTCGAAAATGCACCGAGGGCGAAGAGACCTTGATGGGAACTCGGTGGAAACGGCACCTCGTGAACTGAAACTCATCTACACATTACGACTCAAGATTACGTCAATCTTCCGATAAACATGTCGAAGATGTAGAGCTCGGTTGGTGTGAGATTTGAACCGGGTGAATCTAGTATCACTGAGAAGAGGTACACCACGAAGTTTGGAGTCCGATATGAACTAGAGCGACGACAAAAAAGGGGAAGAGGAGGAATACACATGGTTGCACGCTCTGAATAAACAGTCTGATTTCGACAGATAAAACATTGAGCTGCAGCAAACTTCCGTGATGAGTCCAACAATGGTTCTGAGCTTTGTTTTCGCGTGAAATTTAAAACCTATGCATGCTGAAAATGTCGGGTACAACTGAAATAAGATCTGAGCCTGCGGTTGACGGATTCGATTGGAAAAAATTCAGTGAACAAAGGAGGAAACAGTATCGCGCGAACTGAACCAAAACTGTCCCTGCCGAGACAGTGATAATCTTCCACTTCGGTTAATGATTACGATCTGCTCCGACCTTCGATTCGTGATTGGTTTGAAGCTCTGGACAGCTGTAGGTACCGAGATGACGTGTACATGAATAGATGCATCGTAGGAGAGCTGAGGCGGCCTGTAGAACGTCGAGAACAGGGGGTGTTTGCAGTTGGTGCTGTCGACTGCAGCAGCGCACACACGCGCGTGGCAGAGCAACGCGGAATGTGCTAGGGGTCACGACGGAACCCGGGGAGACGGGAACAGAGAGAGGAGCTCACCATGGTGCCCTTGGGCGAAGTGGCGAGGCCGTGGAGCGTGTGGTGATGCCGGGAAGAAAGACGTGCGGCAGCGGGAATGGCAGCGAGCGTCGGCGTGCGCTGGGACGGCGTGGCGTTCCCGTCTGCGGCTGCTTGCTGGCTTGCTCCAGGAAGAAGAGGTGGACGATGAGGAGGCGACGGTGGCCCCGGCTTAGCTCCTCCAAAGGCCGAAGGAG
>CAJUXJ010002399.1:0-15020 GCA_910589775.1 Avena eriantha
TTGGAGTACTTTTCATATGATTTCTTGGACTAACCTATTAACAAGAGCCACAGTGCTAGCTGCCTATTTTCTCTTGTTTTTGGTTTCAGGAAGTCAGAAAATGAATATTCTCGGAATTGGACGGGACAAAAGCCAAAGTTATTATTTTAACGGGGGACACTTGGAGCCAGAATACGAGACGGAGAAGGGCCAGAGGGCACCACACCACCACCTGGTCGCGCGGCCAGGCTTGGCCCGCGCCAGGGGGTGGTGTGCCACCCCAGGCACCCTGTCAGCCTCTCCTTCCGCCTATATACTGCATATGATACGGAAACCCCTAAGTACATGATAAAATTCCATGAAAGAGTCTTTAGCTGCCGTCATCTCCATCCCTAGATCGGGAGGGATCTGAAGCTCTTCCCAGTACCCTGCCGGAGAGGGGAATTCACCCTGGAGGCCTTCTTCATCATCATGCAAGCCTCCGTGTGATGCGTGAGTAGTTCATCTCTGACTACGGGTCCATGTAGTAGCTAGATGGCTGGTTCTCCTCCTTTGTGCTTTCATGTCTAGATCTTGTGAGCTCCGTTCATGATTAAGATTATCTATTTTGTAATTCTGCGTGTTGTTTTGCGGGGATCCGATGGATATTGAGATGCTATTCAGATTGATTATTGATTCTATCATGTCTTTGTTATTTGTGATCTTGCATGCTTTCCGGTGTTAGTAGCTATCTTGTCCAAGTAGATGCTAGCAACTCCAAGAGTTAGTATTTATGCTCGATAGTGGGTTCATGCCTCTGGTAATCTGGGGAAGTGACAGAAATCTCTAAGGTACTAGATGTGATATTGCTACAGGGACAAAACAACAATCCTTTGTTCATAGAACAATCCTATTGTTTACTTTACACGCAATTCGTAATGCAATAATCTGTTGCTTGCAACTTAATACTGGAGGGGGTTCAGATGATAACCTGAAGCTGGATTATTAGTCATAGATGCTTGGATGGCGGTATATGTATAATGTTGTAATGCCCAATCGAATCTCAAAGGAGTCAAGATGATTAGTATATGCGTGTATGCTTTTTTGGATGTTTGTCAATTGGCCCGCTGTAATTGTTTACCCAGCATGTTATCTATCTTAAGGAGAGCCACCTCTAGTGAATTATGGACCCCGGTTCTTTCTTTTACATTCAATCTACAATCAACTGTTTATTGTTTTGTGTTTACTATCTGCAAACTATTACTTCCTTCCATTCGATAGTTTAATCCTTTGTTTCAGCAAAACCGTTGAGATTGACAACCTCATCGTAAGTTGGGGGAAAAGTTTGTGGTTGTGTTGTGTAGGTATCCACGTTGCTGCTGGCACCGGTAGTGCGCCCTGCCAACGTTCAGCTAGCTACACCTTTGGGGTGTTTCCTTGCTCCTACTGGATTGATAACCTTGGTTTCGTACTCAGGGAAAACTTGCTGTTGTGCTCATCATACCTTCCACTTGGGGTTCCCCAACAAGCTCGATATATTTTGGTCCATCAAAGCTATAAAGCAACTGAAAACTTTCATTCCTGGACCATTGATCCTATCAAGAGCCATTTCCTTTGCATAGAACATCCTCATGTAAGGTACTGTAATATTAACTTTCACTACAAGAAATATGGTAACTAGTGACCCCAAATATTGGTCATAGAAGGTCATAGTAATCCATCTATGACCTTTCTATGACCAAAGCAGTAGGTCAACAGCTAACGACATTTTTCTTTAGTTGGTCATGGACAGCTATGACCAAAATAGATGGTCATGAAACCTATGACCAAAATTTTTGGTCACATGCTATCTGCTATGTCCACGACAGATCCTACATGGCCAATCCTACGTGGCAAATCTATGACCAATTGAAAGGTTGTGAATCAAAATCAGCCCAATCCAGTTCGGTGTTGTACATGGGCCGAGCCCAACAATACATCCTATTTATATTTAATTTTTGATGTAATTTCTGGTTAGTTACATGGGCCATACCCAACATGCCAGCCTTTTTTAATTTTAGGCCTTGGCCTTTATATTGTAGATTTGAGTTTAAATTACGACCCTTGTATTTTGAGGTGATCCCATTTTCAGGTTGCTCAAATCAGGTTTGATATCACAATACTATTTTCCCATGATTTGACAGTAATGAACGATAATTTAATCAAAACCTAAATAATATATTAAATTCTTTCGGGACAACAGCTATACAATACAAGAATTTTACTATTTGCTAAAAAAGGACATAAGCTTCCTTAATCCTTTGATATACGCATAGCTACAGAAACAAGTTTTAAACTCCACGGCATAGTCAAAACTGCCAAGGGGGCAAGATTTAGGGACACAATGCTTTCTACAGCCTCACTCCTGCACTGGTACATCACTTCCCAAGTAACCACTGACCCGTTGATTCGCTCTTTTGACTCTGAAGTTCGGCTCATCAACATTGTCATTGAAAGCATCCAGTGATTTGTTTTGCCTATAGCAATAGAACAGTCTCTCCATCAAATCAATTCTTATAAAGAAGGGACAATATAGTTGTACAAGTGAGATAAGGCATCTACTGATGATACACCCAAATGCCCAATTGCACGAGAATAGATGATAAAATTAATGAGCCATACTTATTAGGTCCTTGAAACTACAGAACACAAGCGTTAATATTAAAGACTGCTACTAAGCTAGGATTGGTGTTACTAATAGTCAATACATGGCTGAACTAAAAGAAATAGAATTCAGAGTAGAATAAATATACATTAAGCTATTAACTTCATATCAGACAAACACAAGTTGATATAACAGGCAACTTGAGCATCGTAATAATCTCCCATTTCTTCAGATCATTCGCCTGCGAGTGCAATGGAGAAAGTTGAGGTCTAGAATGGATACCTCATGCAAGATAAGACAATACACAAGAAATGAAGCTTCAGGTTACTTCTTGCAAGATACCTGACATAATAGCACCAAAATTAGCAAAGGCAATACCTGACATATTTGTGAAATCAACCAAATAGCAATGCCCCTATGTTCACAAGATACCAAAAGAATAAACAACATGATTCAGTATGATGGGCTAAGTCTTCTACACACTATGCAAGGTAATGTCTTAATAAACCACAAACGTATAAAGAAACATTGTACACCCGCATTCTATCCGTGCTATTTATCCTAATCTACATGCATATATCGATGCAAACAAAAAATACATCCCTAAAGCAATTTGTTCTTGGTGACTTTAAATATGCTTATATACGGAATTAATCAATGGTATGTAGTAGGGGCAATGCTCTATAACAACTTACAACTCTAGACAAATTAAGTTCATAACTAATGTGCAAGAAGCTACTCACCTCAGCACAAATGCTAGATAATATATACTCTCTACACCAACTCACTCACATATTCTAGACGGCATCATCTCAACATGTAAACAAAATGTCATGAACAAATTCACGGAGCAAAAAAAATGGTTATTACTCCTCGCAGAATCATTGCTGGTATACTCGAGGCATCCCAAATAATACTTAACATGGGAAATATACCTCAGTCAGATCAAAGGAGGAGGATAACAGCTGCAGTAGCAGGTCAAGATTAACTAAAATTGCATAAGCGAGCGTACCTGTCCAGTATAGATGGTTGCAGATGAAGGTCATACAACCCCTGTCAGCAGTTCCAGAATACAAATCCAACTAAGGGCCAAACCCAAAAACAAACAAATAAGTCAGTTTGGTATCCAATATTCGCGTCCATGACATTTCAGAGAAACAAACAGCGAACTACCCAATCATGGACACATCAGCGCCGACGGCGAGGGCTTCCGTGAACTCCTTGGTGCAGATGTGGCGATGGTGATGAGATTGTTGACGAGGTCCGACTTGTTAATGCCAATGCCGCCGCTGTCGATGATGGAGGGACTATTGTTGGCCTTGTCAGGGACGATGTGGATGAAGAGCTCCAGCTGCACATCGAGCCTGATCTTGTCCAACACCTGGGAGAATCAAACCAATAATACAGTACGTTAGCACAGGGAAACAAATTTTCTCTGCTATGTGCTACCTCTGTTTGGGATTATTAGTCATAAGAGCTTTTTTATATTGTTTGAGATTATAAGGACTGTCTCATTTATTAGTCTCTCTCGTTCAATGCATGTTCTCCTTATCCTCTCACTTCTCTCATGCATGTAAAACTATTGGTGCATGCATATATTAATGAGAGAGAGTTATGGAGTGTCTTGGTATTAGAAACTTGGCCCTTAGGACTAATAATCCCGAACAGAGGTAGTACTCAGATGGCATTGTATACGCACAATTTTTACCTAGAACTTTGTGGGAGTATAAGAATAAAATGCAATCATACTGCAAGAAATAAGCAATTGTATATGTCAGGGTCCGTTCAACTTGTCCTGGTTAATGATGTCATGTTTTCCAGAAAAAAAGGAGTTAATACTACATGCTCCTACTTGAATTACAGTAACAACACACTGACTTGTAGAATAGATGCCCACCTGAGGAGAATATTATTTTGCGGCCCAAAGTTGGGGTGGCCAGGCAACGTGGTACCCGAGTTCCCTGATATCATCCGCGATGACTATAGCTGGCGTGCCAAATACTCAAAGGGTCCCTTTCGGCATGAATTCAACTTTACGTTTCAATACAAAATATCAGGCTAGCGGCCGTCATGTTGGGTCCCCCCTGTCAGCTTTCGCTGTTATGTCGCTGTCGTCGTCGCTGCCATGTAGGATGCCATGTAGGCTTGCAGCGTTGGCGCATGCATCCTTTACGCGTCTGCTTCTTCCTCCGGGGCGGCAATCTGTGGTCGCGGCCATGGCGCGGAGCTAGGACTTGGACAAACCTGCTCGGCCCGTTCTCCTCCCCATCCCGAATCGGAGCTCGCCCTCACCGTGACCGCACCATCGGCACGGCGCAGGGACGAGAATTCATTCCCGGGGTGAGATCTGTCACCATGCCGACCATGCTCGGTCCTGTTGGTCTCCTCTAGAATCTGAGCTCACCGTCGCCGTGGTCGCACACGCACCAGCCAGGGCCTTCCTCTCCTCTCCGAACCCCAAAGCCACATCCACCCAGTTCGGCACAACGCCTAACAAGGTGAAAATGCATCAAGTTTTCTTCTTGTGATTGTAGAAAAACATGTATGTACCGTGGCCGTAGCATACTCTAACAATGTACACATATTTGTTTACTAGATTTTCATTTGAAATTAGTAGCTCCGTGATGACAAAACATAGAGAACCTAAATGGAATGATGATGATGACCATGTTCTGTACTTTGCATTGCATCAACAAGTGCTCGTTGAGGAAGCAAGTTACCAAGAGAGTGGAGTTCATCAGCCATTGCCAAAAAATATGTGAACAAATCAATGAGTGATTCAATGCAAATAAGCGTAGAAAAGCTAGATCCATGTCATCAATCATCAATAGGTGGCACATTTTAGTGAAGCGTTCAAATGCGTACATGATGTATCATTTGCTTAAAGTGGTTGTTATCCTGAGCAAAAATACCTGGTGTGCACATTACATTTGTATGTTCTATGCTGCAATTCTGTTGTTATGGGCGTGGAAAGAAAAGCTGGGCTTCACTGAATATTACGCAGTTAGGCCTAACTTAGTCTTACACAAATAAGCACAGCTTAGTCTTTACACACATAAGCGTAACTAATGATAAAGATAAAGACAAATGGTTCATCGGATCTGCCAGTATGAGCATTACGTCCCTGGAGCTGGTGGTATCATCGGAATGAACCAGAATGCTGCGTTTGGTCGTCTTTCATTCTCCTTCAAATAGTACGACCCCACTGATAAGCCAATTGTAGGCCCCCTCCCCCTGATGTGGATTCGTCTCCAGGTCGGATCTGGAGTGTCAACATGATAGGCGCGTGAGTGTGCAGCAAACACACAGTCTGCTATCAACACTGGAAGTGCTGGCACCTTAGCAACAACACTAGCATGTTCTTCCTGGACTCCGGCAGCAGCCCTCAGTAGGTATTTCGTCAGCTTCACCAGCAACAGCATTAGCAAGTATTTCGTCAGCTTCACCAGTAGCACCATCACTAAGTATTTCGTCAGCTTCACCAGGAGCAGCAGCAGCTAGTTCTTTGTCAGCTCCACCACCACCAACACCACCACCAGTAGCAGCAGCAACATTAGGGGCCAGGGCTGCCTGAGCAATTACAGGTTCAACAGCTCCAGGGGCTCCACACAAGAAAGGGTAGTTGATCCCAAGAACACAGATTGTCCCTTCAGATTGTTGACTCTGCTCCAGACTTGCTCTACTGGGTCTTCGGATGGGCATGCGAACCTCGAGAAACGTGACACCGCAACGATGGGTATGAAGAAAGTTGTGTCCCCATATGTTCTATTATATCACCAACGCTGTTTAGTGCTCCCCTGATATGAATCCACAAGAGTTCATCATCATGTTCCGTGTTGCCACCCGAGAGGTGCCAGGAACCCGCGCCGTGTCCCAAGTTCAGCATCTGCTACTGCATCTTCGATGACCGGAGCTGGAATGATGCGCGGGGCTGCGTGGGTACCTGCGTGTTACTAACAGTCAGTAAGCAGAATTTTGAATGGGATTTTACATGCTATACGACACCATGACTCACCCCAAATGGACGGCTCCCAAACACGCATGTCGCTGCTAGGTTCAGTGACCGCATAAATGCGTTACGGTCTGTACGAAGAGTAGCTGTAGGTGAAGACGACGTCGACATACGTCTCTTCTCCGCCGTAGGAAGTCGTCACGCAAGACTGTCCATTCCTTGTCTTCTGGGCATCTAATGAATGTGATTGCCTTGTCGAACACCGCTAAGAGGTCGTACTCCTAGTTCTTCCACGCCCCCTCCTGCGGTCTATGTGGGAGTTGTACCTTCACGAGCTCAAGTTCTGCCATGTTGAACCTGTAAGCGAATTCGGAAATGGGCGGTGGCCACCCGCTGTTGAATGCAGTAATGCCGACACCCTTCAAAGATGGCACTGCAAGTCCATTCGATCTGTAGCAATTTTTAGAGTCCAAGTACTCCCATCCTGGGATAAAAGGACCAGCCACTCGCGTTGCCACCCATCCAGTTCTAGTCATCTCCCATTTCTGTCTCTTCTTCTTCCTTGATATTCACCACTACTGATTCCGACCACTTATCCAGCAGCATCAGTTTTGCATGAATATTCTGCAGAGTTTGTTGTCAGTTGGTACAATCACCTAGCATGGATTCCATTGCAAATACAATTTGACAACTGGACCTTTAGATTAAAGTACACAAAATATCGCCTAAATACGAGTGTCTCCTCAGATATTGCCTAAATTGTGTCTGTGTCACTACGAAGATACTCAATATATGGAGTAGGAGCAGAGCCCCCAGAACAAACTCCTGACGATGATCATAATTAAACAGCTCGGGGCATAACAGCCTTAAATCGTCTAATCTATTTTTTTTATTTTAGGAAACAGAATATCACCTAGCAGGCATTTCATTGCAAAATCGAAATGACAACTCGTCTATCACCTAAAGTAAGATGGTGTCACTACGAAAATAGCAGAATATCAGGTACGAGCAGAGCTTCCGCCGTACAGAATAGTCTTAAATGGTTCGATTTGTTCAAACCGCACGTGCACACAACACGTTCGACAAAAGGAACATAGGATTCCGATGAGAGTTCAGCACATATGAATCAATGATATGACTGAACGAATAAGCTAGATACTGGAACTTACGTGGCCATCGCGGTCGTCTGGCCATTTGCTGTTATCGGGGTAAAGAAGGCCTGGCGTGCCGAACGGTTGTTCGTCCATGTTCCGCATAGTCACGCGGTAGCCAGGGATGCAGCGAGCGAGGCGGCCGGCTAAGATGATGTCCAACTCCGAGGCGATCGTGTGCATGTTCGCGGCGCTGAGGTTCGGCCATCCCCAATCCTCGCGGTAGCAGTCGCCCTGGCCATCCGCGTCGTCGTCGCATGACTTTCGCTTCAGCCTGCTGCTACCCCAAGCTCTACCATAGTGGCAAATGGAGTCTGGAATCCGGTAGATTAATGGAGGCGTTGTGATAAGGAGGCGGATGGATTTGAGAGAGGGTGGAATCAGGGATGGGGGCAGTTGTTCGAGTGGGGAGCGAATCTGGAAGGAACCGCTGCCGCCGCCGGTTCTCGTCCGTGTGGAAGAAAAGAAGGGGCATAATTATTGAGGGCGGGCACCGGAACCGTCTAGAGGAAGTGAAAAAATAAATCGTAAAAGGGAAATGTGCGGCCCGCCTGTCAGTGAGTGAAGGTCGGCACGCGTAAACGTGCCTACGTTTGAATTGATTCCACCGCATGCAAGTGGTGCAGAACAAATTTAGGAAGTGCTAGCGTCGACGTGTAAAACCGCCGTTTTTCGCCACCTTCACCCTACTATGAACAGTCATGCACCATTCCAGATATTGGTAAGGGTGGTTCCAATCTTTCACTTCTTCTCACCTCTCCTCCTCCACACCTTCTCCTCATCGTCTTTCTCCTCCCGACCTCATCCATTTCCTCCACCACTGCATCACCCTCTTCCTCCATATCCTTTCCCTCTTGCCTGTAGTCATGGACGCTCCGGACATCCGAAACGACGGTAGGCAAGAACCGAGCACTTAGACATCGAAGTACATGATGGGGAAGATCGATGTTGTCTACACCATCGACCCTCGGACGGTGAGGAACACTCTGAATAATTTCACGAGTTGGCTGTAGTTCGAAGAAAATAGGTTCGTAGGTCTCGACCTCGAGTACAACCGCGACCACTGTAGGATCGCTGTGGTGCAACTCTCCGTGAAGGGGCACGTCCTCGTATACTAGCCTTTTTGCGAGAAGGGGGCTGACGGGATCTGGTAGACTTTGTTGTCTTTTTGTTCCTGAACCATCTGTTTGCAAAAGTTATTGCTATATTATTTGTCTGAATTCATTTTCATGCAGGTGGGCGAAAGCATTAGGGATTTGTTTCATCATTTTCTCGTGAACCAGCACATAACATTTACCAGTGTTGACATCACGAATGACAGTAAACTGCTTGAAAGGCCAACTATCAACATTAGAACCCCAAAGGAGTGCAGAGTCGACATCTAGGAAATTTACTGGATCCCAGGGACGAAGGGCAGCAAGACCGGGATGGCCGCTCTTGCCTCCGAACTCATAGACCCATGGTACGCTGACATGAAGGACAGATTGCCGAGATGTTCATGGAGGCGTTTAGGGCACGATTACTGGGAGGATAAGCCACTTTCTGAACCTAATCTGAAGTACGCTGCAATTGACGGGTATGTTAGCCACGAGCTGTACCGCCAGATTGTAAAATCTCGTTCTAGGCATCGCATCATTGAACCACCACCAAGGCAGGTTGTTTGTCCCAGATGCCGGATCGTAGATGAATCTACAAACCGGGGCAAGCGACCGAAGGCATCCTGGATCGGTTGCCTTCTTCAACATGCTGGGATGTAGACTATTAGTGCATGATTGTTGTTTTATGAAAACATGTTATTTCATAAGTACACTATGTGAGAATTACGAACTGCTGTGTATTACCTTTGTCAAACTATAATCTAGTTTATGACTGTATCCTTCTCTATAATCTGGGTTTGGTTATGACTTATGACTGTATCACAACTTATGCATGTCAGTCCTAGATTCTGCCGCATACAAATGGCACAGAAAAATTTGTAAGAATGAATGTTGAGCATACAAAAGGGAGAATGTAATTCATACAGGTTAAGTAGCTAATAGCACAGGGATCATACGAGCTTGGTTCTTACACACAGAGAATGCTTAGAAAATACTTGCAAGAAAAATACAGGCGAGATAAATCTAGGAACGAAATGCGAAACTAGTAGTGGTAAACATCACACTCACCCACCCGCCAGATGCTGATAGCATCTCGTAGCAGACATACGCGTCCCTGGCTGCATACTTGATCGCATCGTAATCCAGGTGCCTCCACCACTTCCATCGCTCGTGTAGGTGCTTCGGGAACTCAATTTTCATGCCGGCGTACTCGCGGTCGATGATGGCGGAAGCGAGTCTAGCCATGCCGGCTTTCCCCGTACCGCCATCCGGGTACCTCCACAAAATTGGAGATCGACATGATTGACGACATGAACGAGGAGATCTCGTTCTAGCTTCGGAGTGTCGTTCTTGATGCCGACGCTGGCGAAGTAGATCTCCCTCCTGTGTAGGAACTCACGAAGCTCCGGGCATACAGATTTGGCCCTACATACGTGATATAGTAGGTAGTGGTTGCGTATGAACAGCTGCAAAAGCGCCATCCTCTTCCTATCTCTAGTATACTCGAGGTCAAGGCCGACGATCTTGTACCTGTCCATCAGATCTGTAGCCACCGCTCATACATTGCGATGACCTTGGCCACCTCCGCTGACGCATTTGTGTGGACGACCGTCAGCTTGGCTGGTGCCATGGGTGGTGACGGTGTACACGTCGGTGTAGTCGCTCCCGTCGCCGAACACGACGTACTCTGCGTCCATGGCAGCAGCTAATGCGGCCGCGGGGCCTAGGTTGGTAGCGGTGGCTGGGACTGGGCGTGGAGCGGAGTGATCTGATGTGGTGGTATGGCCAGGCGGAGGTGGTGCCTGCGGCAGCGTCGATGGTTCTTGTGGTGGCGGCGCCGACGGAAGGAATGAGTTGGGGATTTTTGCACAGTGATGTGTGCTGAGGAGACAGAAGGCGATGCTTAAATTCTTTGTTTACCAATATTCCGGTCATACCCATGCGGAAGCAAGTTTGACCGGGCGAGCGATGGTTTCCAATCCTAGCGATTAAATTCGGCGTCCGTCCCGGTAGGCGATGGGATGGGTGTGCGACGTGGCTTTGGCGTGGCAGAGACCGGTCACGTAGACCACCGTCCCGTTGCCGATCCGCAACGGGTGCGCGGTGCTGACACGACGTAACGTGACAGGGTAGAAGGAAGTGTACAGTTATTATTAATTCCTAACAAGTTTAAGAAGTGTAAGCATAGACATGGACCTAGCATCCCTACAACCCCGAGGCAGCCGATCAGGCCTGCCGATTGCGCAAAGCTCGTCCCGAATTTGCCAAAATGAAGCTCGTTTGCCCATGCTTCTATAAGTTTCTCTAGGCCACTTGTGTAAGCATGCACGATCAAGCACATTTGCAACACACGTGTCGGTGGAAAGCATTAGGTTTCAACGCACCACATAGTTTAGGGATTTAGAATAGCTACATTTGGAGCTCTAGACAAATTGCATGGTAAATCCAAATTCAGCTTTTTGTAAGATTTAGCTATAGCAACATTGTGTCTCGTTTGTCCTCACTTTGCCCTCCCGATATTCCGAAGCCCTCACATGCACTTGGAGGGGGGTGCCGTCTGGTCAAAGGCTTGGCCGTTACGTGCGCCATGACTCCTAAAGTGGAAGTTTTTTTATTTGGCCTTTTTAAGAGCGCCTTTTCCCCTCTCTCTCTCTCTAACATTTGTGTTTTTTGCCCAAAAAGGTAGGGAATCTAGAGCAGCTTCTCTCTTCATTCATTGTTCCTTTTGCGATCGTTTTTCCCCAATCTGGTAGCAAATATAGAGCAGCAAAACAAACCAGCACCATAAATAAATTCAGTAAACAGAGCAGATGTAGATAAAGCAGCTAATATAGGTTATATGGTACGGTACTTAACGAGGTTCGACAATTAGGCTGCTCAGCAGCAGCAGCGGACTGCTTCAACACAGACAAGACAAAAGAAGCTACTTTACAGCAGCAGCAGCAACAGCTGATCAGTGGCCCCTCGTGGCCTGTGCAAGAGCGCATCCGCCTCCTCCCTCTGGCGCCTCCTCCACTTCTTGCTGCCCAGCCCCTTGACCTTGGGCACCTTGGGTCTGATCGGGGCATGCGACCCTCCTCGATAGCCACCTTCTGGAGGTTGCGGAGGTGAAGACCGAGCGCCTGGTGCTTGGCCCTGAAGCCGTGGACGTTCACGGACTCGCCGCAGGTCCTCACGTCCTCGGCATGCTTCACGAGGGAGTTGAAGTCCGTGCTGCGGAGCCTCCTGGTGGGGCAGAAGGGGCACTGTACACGTCGCCGACGAAGAAGTTGTTGTACTGACCGAACTTTAGCCTCCTCAGCACATGACGAGTCTTGGTGTCCTGCGACTCGTCGTCGCTGCGGAGGTCGCTGCTATCCTCCTGTTGGAAAAACAGTAGAGTGAAATAAGGACATGATTGAGATATTTTGATTATCGGGATTGATTTTTTGCATAAATTAACCGAATGAGATCTCCCGATTATTCCCCAAATCTCAAACCAAATCGAATATGGATCCCAACTACGAACAGGGGGATTCATCGAAAATCGAGATCTAACACAATAGGATTAGCTACTGTAAAAAATACGAATAGCCGAGCCCTAATAACATACGACCTAGCATCCAACGATGGGAACGGGGGAAGAACAAGGGAAGGGGAGAAAACCCTGGTTACCTCAGACCATGGGTCGACGATGATGGTGTCGTAGGGGTTCTCCGGCCTTATGTAGACAACCTCCTCGTAGGGGTCCCAGCCGAGCGGGATCTGTCTGAGACCGGCGGGGCCTCCTCGCCGGAGGCTACGGCGGATGCGGGGACGGGGACGGGGGGCTCCTCGCCGGCTGCCTTGGAGGCGCCGATGGCTACCGCGCCGAACTTCTCCATCGCGGACGTGGTTGGGGTTTTGTTGGGCGTTTGTAGAAGGTGACGGGACAGTGGAGACGGTTGAGTGAGCAAGTGCGTGATGAGTGGGAGTGTGGAGGCCTCTATTAAAGGAGAAGGGAAGCGGTGTTTCGTTGCACTACTACCGTGCACCGCGTACGCTAATGCACCGTGCATGGCACACGTGTCCGCTACCGCCCCGTGCACCGCACACGCGTACCGTGAGTCACGTTTTTTTTTCCTCGTGTCTAACCATGGAGATTCAGTTGTACTCTGTTTTGCCCACCAACCATTGATCCTCTATGATCTAGCGGACAGATAACCCTTATATCTGTCAGGGGCACCCCTCTATCCATGCAAAATAACGAGTATGCCACCAGAACTTTAACAACATAAACAGATGAACTTGAATATATTTTGAAGGGTACGAAAATAGAAATCCACATAGTTTAAGGGTCTAGATACGGTAAGAGAAACTAAATATTATTAGTGGCCGGGCAACACAGTGACGGGGTTGGTCGGCTAGGAGTTGCTGATTCCTAAGTAAGGGGACACTAGGCCGGTCTTGACATACTCCTTAGGAACTTGCCATAAGCAGCGTGCTTAGCCTTGGTCGCCGACTTGTGTTTACTAGCCGGGCATTTACCGATGCCAACCGCATGCGGAATCAAGCTGGCAATCCTCGGGTTGACTCCTTTCTTACAAAAGGGCACTTAAGCTCCCCAAGTCGAGTGCGGAAAGGGATTATCCCGCTCTTGAGCTTCTTCATGACATGGCGGCTCTTGTTGTCCCTGGTCTCCTTGTCAGAGTCCATCTCACTTGAATACACCTGTAATGTATGGAATACAAACCGAAATGAGCAAAATAATAATATATATTCCTTCCACCATTCCAAGTACTTACTTTCGATGCAATAACATGTCTATACAGGTTCAGCAGTTCATTACGGTCGTCTCCCCAGCTCGCTCCTAAATTAATGTGGTTTGTGTTCTTGGTAACTTATTAATAAATAATGTGGATTCATTCAGAACAGACTAGATCTCTCCCCGGTTCGTACGTTGCATCTAATCATTAGGACTAGATTTTTTTATGACGCCTGGATAGATTAAGCTCGAGCAGAAAATATGAAACATGTAGAAATAGATGTACCTCCGGTACACGAGCGGAGCGTGTTCGTCGAACTCCACGCCCTCATCGGCGCCTCCGAAGTCGTCAGCACCGGCGTGCACATGGTCCCCCAAGGGGTTGAACTACACGTCCTCCTCGCTTGTGCTGTGTGATGCTCCTCCAGATTGGCCGCGTGAAGCACCACCCCCACGGCGATGCCCGGACACTCACCCCCACGCACTGGTTTCATGGAGAAGGTTCGTGCAAGTACGTTCAAGATTGTGGTGTTTTGCTGGATAGGGAAGAGAGAGTAGTGGATGAGTGCGAATGGAGGACCCGATAGGCTGGGTTTTTAATGCGGGGACGTTTAGGCCTCCTCGAGGGCCCCGGTTGACAGCTCTTCCGGTTGTGGCTGCCGCGTGGAAGGTTCGTGTGTGGTGGGGGCCTGACGAAGTGAGAGTGCAGGCGTGTTGCATAGTAAAATGGTATAGCCGGTGGTCCGTGGATGACCAGTTGCCGTGTAGTAGACTTGTAGCCTTTGCAGACTAGATTAAACATAACATGACCACTCGACCACTTTTTCCATGGACGGCATCGTGTTCCTTCTTGTAGAAGTCTCGTTAGGGAGACGTCTGTGCTATCTCGTGCTGTCCTATGAAGGGCACGACGTGTGCAACGAGCCTCGTTGGATCACACAGGATCAACGGTTGGTGCGCACGATCCGCGTGACAACTGTGACAACCAATCAGGGCGTAGCAGACAGAGTGGACACAGGTTTGGGCTTCTACGAAAGAGAGAGAGAGAGGGGGGGGCAAAGCTGAGTAGTATAAAAATGGAAAGTGTGTGTCTTTTACAATGAAATGCATCGTGGCATACATCCATTATGCCAAGATAGATCCACTAGAGTTCATTGCATGTGTGTTCTTTCCACAAACCACATATCTATCCACAAGAGTTATTGCATGTGTGTTCCTGTCATGAACCACATTTGGATCAACCAGTGTCATTGCATGTGTGTTCTTTCCACGAACCCACGTATGGATCAACCAATGGCATTTCATGTGTGTTCTTTTCACAACCACACATGGATCACCAGTGTCACTACATGTGTGTTCTTTCCCACAACCACTTATGGATCAATCAGTGGTCATTGCATGTGTGTTCTTTTCCACAAACACATATGGATCCATATGTGTTCTTAAACTCAAACCAGCACTAGAGTCATTGCATGTGTGTTATTTCCACAAACCA
>CAJUXJ010002400.1:0-14506 GCA_910589775.1 Avena eriantha
AAAGTTGGCCCAACCTTGGGTCTCCATGTACATATGTCTTAAACAAACCAAAACAATAGAGAGGTCCACCGGATACGCTCGTACGGAGATAGCTATAGGGGTAGACGATCCGGGGCCCCCGGTCTAGGGTTTCGCCGGAGGAAGACCGCCGGAGCGTCGGAATCACATGAAAACTTGCATGTCCCCCTAGGATATTTGGTGAGAGTTGTGCAAGGTTATTAGGTGCCATGTGTAGGCTCCATGTGTGACCCCCTTCCCGAACATGTGTTAACACTTAGTAAATCCTGGATCTGGACGTGGAAAGTCACGCCACGTCACAACCGGGGCCTAGAATGTGAAAAGTTGTCCCAACATTGGCTCTCCATGTACATATGTCCTAAACAAACCAAAACAAGTAGAGGGGTCCACCGGGCTACCCTCGTACGAAGATAGCTATAGGGTAGACGATCCGGGGCCCCCGGTCTAGGGTTTCGCCGGGGGAAGACCGCCGGAGCGTATGGAATCTCATGAAAAACTGCATGGTTGGCCCCTACTTATATGTGTGTGATATTGGTGCAAGGTTATTAGGGTGCCATGGTGTAGGCCTCCAGTGTGACCCCCTTCTGCCCGGACAATGCGTTAACACTTAGTTAAAAAATCCTGGATCTAGACGTGGAAGTCCCGCCGCATCACAACCGGGGCCTAGAGTGGGCAAAGTTGGCCCAACCTTGGCTCTCCCATGTACATATGTCCTAAACAAACCAGAACAAGTAGAGTGGTCCACCGGGCTACCCTCATACGGAGATAGCTATAGGGGTAGACGATCCGGGCCCCCCGGTCTATGGGTTTCGCCGGAGGAAAACCACCGGAGGCCGTCGGATCACATGAAAACTTTCATGTGCCCCTAGGATTTGTGTGTGGAGTGGTGCCAAGGTTGTTAGGTGCCATGTGTAGACTCCATGTGTGACCCCCTTCCCAGACATGCGTTAACACTTAGTAAAATCCTCAATCTGTAAGTGGAAAGTCCCGCCGCGTCACAACCGGGGCCTAGAATGTGGCAAAGTTGGCCCCAACCTTGGCTCTCCATGTAAATATGTCCTAAAAAAACCAAAACAAGTAGAGAGATGCACCGGGCTACCCTCGTACGGAGATAGCTATAGGGGTAGACGATCCGGGGCTCCCGGTCTAGGGTTTCGCCGGAGGAAGACCGTCGGAGCGTCGGAATCACATGAAAAGTTGCATGTGCCCCTACGATATGTGTGTGGAGAGTGGTGCAAGGTTGTTAGGTGCCATGTGTAGGCTCCATGTGTGACCCCCTTCCCGGACATTGCGTTAACACTTAGTAAAATCCTAGATCGTACGTGGAAGTCACGCCACGTCACAAACCGGGGGCCTAGAATGTGGAAAACTTGTCCCAACATTGGCTCTCCATGTACATAGTCCCTAAAAAAACCAAAACAAGTAGAGAGGTCCACCAGGCTACCCTCGTACGAAGATAGCTATAGGGGGGTAGACGATCCGGGGCCCCCAGTCTAGGTTTCGCCGGGGGAAGACCGCCGGAGCGTTGGAATCTCATGAAAACTTGCATGTGCCCCTACTATATGTGTGTGATATTGGTGCAAGGTTGTTAGGTGCCATGTGTAGGCTCCATGTGTGACCCCCTTCCCGGAACATGCGTTAACACTTAGTAAAATCCTGGATCTGTACGTGGGAAGTCCCGCCGCGTCACAACCGGGGCCTTAGAATGTCGCAAATTTGGCCCAACCTTGGGTCTCCATGTACATATGTCCTAAACAAACCAAAACAAGTAGAGAGGTCCACCGGGATACCGTCGTACGGAGATAGCTATAGGGGTAGACGATCCGGGGCCCCGGTCTAGGGTTTCGCCGGAGGAAAGACCGCCGGAGCGTCGGAATCACATGAAAACTTGCATGTTCCCCTAGGATATGTGTGTGAGAGTGGTGCAAGGTTGTTAGGTGCCATGTGTAGGCTCCATGTGTGACCTCCTTCCCGGACATGTGTTAACACCGGGTAGAATCCTGGTTCTGTACGTGGAAATGAAGGGTTAACGGGTAGGCTACACTAGCGTAAAATCAAAAATTTCTACCCGCGTCAACCAGGAATACTATTGTCATAGATCACGGGGATTACCGCTAGACGCGCAGGTGCGGAACTCGATGAAGCACGTTGCGGCAGTGTAGATGTTCTACGTCTCCTCCTCGTCCTCGTCCCACGAGCAGCTCCCCTTTGCGCGGCTCGTCCAAGTGCTACAGATGCAGCACCTCCGAGGTATCCACACGTCCGGAGTGGAAGTCGTCACACGCCAGACTGCTAGGTCTGCGCGTGCAACACAGGCGAAAGAGGAGTGGCGGCTGGGTGGAATTGCTCTCTGTTTTCAGCTCGCCTCACTCCCTCTTATATAGGCATCCCTGGTGGGCTTCTACATTAGCAGCCCATTAGCAGCCTAAGCCTGGTCTAATTCGGATCCAATCCTCATTAGGCTTCCAGCCCCTAAAGTGTGTGACCCTATAGGTTCATACACGTATAGACATGACGCGAGTACACTTACTCCGTCAATAGTTGGTAGCGGCCTCTAGCAAGACGTGCCAACTCCTAAACGCATATAAAGATCATTCGGACGAACCATCACAAGGTTGAAGTACATGTCTTTCCCTTTGCCTCACGATATTTGGTCTAGCTCTAAGCTGACCTCTCTTTCTCGATACTGTGATTCAGAATCCCTTACTAGGTTAACTCTTAACCATATGTAGCACGGCCATGCATTTCTGGATCCGATCACTCGAGGGGCCCAGAGATATCTCTCTCAAGTAGAGAGGGGCAAATCCCATCTTGATTGACCGATGCCTTGCAGCATGTATCAGGACAAACCCGAAAGCTACCTTTATAACTACCCAGTTACGGAGTAGTGTTTGATAGCCCCAAAGTAGGTCGATCCACATCTCAAGTACATGCGACAATCTCAGGTCTAAGGACAAAACGTACACGATGTGTAGAGAGAGCTGCAAGTATTATTGCTAGTCTCATGTTGGGTCAGTCCAACCCCATGTTCATAACATGTGTCCACATCATTGGTTTGACATCTCCATGTCAATGACTTGCGAAACATAGTCATTAACCAATCGATGTGCTAGTCTAATATTCACGTGTGTCCTCGCATGAACTCCGACTAGGGACAATTATTAGATAACCATACAAGTAAAGAGTTTCACAAACAATTCACATAATTGCCAATCAATACAAGTTGCCTGGTATATGGATATTCAAGGAACATTATAATAACTCATGGATACACATGAAATACAATCATCTCTATGATTGCCTCTAGGGCATATTTCCTTCAGTCTCCCACTTGCACTAGAGTCAATCTAGAGAGTATCTAATACCTATTGCTCTTGTGTGCGCTTCATGCGCAGGCTGCGGGAGTGGCTTAGTCAAGGGATCAGCAACATTTGAGTCCGTATGTATTTTGCATAACATGACACTACCTTCATCAATGAACTCACGAATCAGATGGTAGCGCATGCGAATATGTTTGTTCTTCTGGTGCTGTCTAGGTTCTTTGGCTTGTGCAATAGCACCATTGTTGTCACAATAAACGTCCAAGGGATTGGACGAGCCCTGAACCACACCAAGAGCGATCAGGAAATTCCTAATCCAAACAGCTTCCTTTGCAGCCTCCGAGGCAGCAATATATTCAGCTTCTGTTGAAGAGGAGGCCACTGTATCTTGCTTGGAACTTTTCCAGCTCACAGCACCACCATTCATGACAAACACATAACCTGATTGCGATTTCGAGTCGTCTGAGTCATTAAGGTAACTCGCATCTGTGTAACCCTTTACACTGAGTTTCAACCTCACCTCCATAAACTAGGAACATATCCTTAGTCCTTCTCAAGTACTTAAGGATATTCTTTACCGCTGTCCAGTGAATCTCACCCTGGATCAGCCTGGTATCTGCTCGTAACACTTAGAGCATAGGAAACATCTGGGCGAGTACATGTCATTGCATACATGATGGATCCAATAGCCGAAGCATATGGAACCCTACTCATGCGTTCTCGCTCATCAGTGGTCGAAGGACACTGAGTCTTGCTGAGTTTAATGCCGTGAGACATGGGCAAGAACCCCTTCTTAGCCTCTTCCATGCTGAACCGTTTCAAACACTTTGTCAATGTACGTACTCTGGCTTAATCCAATTAGCCTCCTTGATCTATCTCTATAGATCTTGATACCCAGAATATATGCCGCTTCTCCCAAGTCCTTCATAGAAAAACTATTTTTCAATGAGGTCTTAACAGACTCGAGCATAGGAATGTCATTTCCAATCAATAATATGTTCATCCACATATAAGATTAGAAACACAAGTGATTTCCCATTTTCTTTCTTATACACACAAGGTTCTTTTTCGTTTTTGGTGAAGCCAAACTCCTTTACAACTTCATCAAATCGAATGTTTCCAACTCCGAGATGCTTGCTTCAGCCCATAAATAGACTTTTGAAGTTTGCATACCTTTCCAGCATTGTTTGGATCGACAAAACCTTCGGGCTGCATCATATACACGTCCTCAGAAAGGATTCCATTTAAGAAAGCCGTCTTGACGTCCATCTGCCATATCTCATAATCGAAATGTGCAGCAATGGCTAGAATGATCCGTATAGATTTAAGCATCGCTACGGGCGAGAAAGTCTCGTCGTAGTCAACTCCTTGAACTTGTCGAAAACCTTTTGCAACAAGTCGAGCTTTATGGATGTGAACATTTCCATCCATATCAATCTTCTTCTTATAGATCCACTTGCAACTCGATGGCTTTAAAACCATCAGGCAGGTCAACCAAGTTCCAAACTTGATTGTCTCCCATGGACTCTATCTCGGATCTCATGGCAATCAGCCATTTCTCAGAGTCTGGGTCCACCATCGCTTCTGCATAGGTCGCAGGCTCATCATTGTCTAACAATAATAACTCTCGCGCTTCGCGGAGCCTCGCCGACCTTCGTGGTTGTGGTGCTTCTATTGCCACGGGTTCCTCAACTTGTTCTGCTACAATAGCATCACTCGTAGAAGCATCCCCGACTGGCTCATCTTGAACTTCTTCAAGTCGCACCGACCTTCCACTCGTTCCCTTTGTGAGAAACTCTTCTCTAGGAAAACACCGCTACGAGCGACAAACACTTTGCCCTCTTCTCGGTTGTAGAAGTAATACCCTAAGGTTTCCCTTGGGTATCCCACAAAAATGCACTTATCCGATTTGGGTGTTAGCTTGTCCGACTGAAGTCGCTTGACAAATGCATCACAACCCCAAATCTTTAGAAAAGACAAACTGGGATTCTTTCCAGTCCACATCTCATATGGTGTCTTAACTACGGATTTAGATGGTACCCTATTTAGTGTGAAAGCTGCTGTTTCTAGCGCGTAACCCCAAAATGATAATGGTAAATCCGACTGGCTCATCATCGATCGAACCATGTCCAACAAAGTTCGATTACGCCGTTCAGAGACCCCGTTTCTTTGAGGTGTTCCGGGCGGCGTGAGCTGTGGAACAATTCCGCAACTCTTAAGATGATTGCTAAACTCGTGACTCAAATATTCGCCTCCGCGATCAGATCGCAAGGCCTTTATTTTCTTGCCACGTTGATTCTCTACCTCATTTTGAAACTCTTTGAACTTTTCAAAAGTTTCAGACTTATGCTTCATCAAGTAGACATAGCCATATCTACTGAAATCATCAGTGAAAGTAATGAAGTAGTGATATCCTCCTCTGGCTGTCGTGCTCATTGGTCCACATACATCAGTATGTATGAGTTCCAACAAGTCTGTCGCTCTCCTCGGGAAACCCCTTGAAAGGCGTCTTGGTCATCTTTCCAAGTAAACAAGCTTGACATGTCTCGTATGATTCAAAATCAAACGAAGTTAGAAGACCATCACCATGGAGCTTCTTCATGCGCTTTTCACTTATATGCCCCAAACGACAATGCCATAGATAGGTAGGACTCAATCATTTGGCCGAAGCCTTTTAGCACTAACATTGTAAACACATGCATTATCAAGATTTAAAATAAATAACCCATTCACAATGGGAGCATCAGCCACAAACATAGCATTCTTAGAGATTACACAACCATTGTTTGTACTCGCGAATGAATAACCATCCCTCATCAAACATGAAGGTGATAAAATGTTTCGACCCATACTAGGAATGTAATAACAATTATTCAACTCCATGATAAATCCTGACGGAAGGTGAAGTTGCATGACGCCGACGAACAATGCAGCAACCCTTGCTTTATTTCCGACGCGAAAATCCACTTCGCCTTTTTGCACTTCTCTAGTCCTTATTAGCCCCTGCATCGAATTGCAAATATGAGCAACCGATCCGGTATCAAATACCCAAGAGTTAACATAAGAATCTGCGAGAAAAATGTCCACAACATTTACAACAAGTGTACCTGAGTGGGAAGTACTCTTACTTCCACTTTTCTTCAAAGAAGCCTGGTACTTGCTGCAGTTCCTCTTCCAGTGGCCATATTCGTGACAAAAGAAACACTCAGTGTCTCCTGCAGGACCAGCCTTTTGCTTGGGTGCAGGGTTTGGCTTAGGGATCGTATCCTTAGCCTTGCCCTTCTTCTTCTGCCAAGAAGTGCCCTTTTTCTTGAAGCTAGGCTTGTTCTGCACAGCCATCACATGGCTATGCCCTGCACACTTCTTAATGTCACATTCTGCTGTTTTCAGCATCCCACATAATTCATTAAGGCCCCTCTCCACCCCATGCATATGGTAGTTCGAAATGAAATGCCCATAGCTAGATGGAAGAGATGCCAAAATGAAGTCAGTGGCCAACTCTTGGCCTAATGGAAAACCAAGCTTTTCCAAAGTCTGACTGTAACCAACCATTTTGATCACATGGGGGCCTACAGCTGCTCCCTCTGCCAGCTTGCATTCCACAAAGGACTTAGCGACATTGTACCTCTCAGTCCTGGCCTGAGTCTGGAACATGTCCTTAAGCGCAACGATCATATCGTACGCTTCCTGATCCTCAAACTGTTTTTGAAGATCAGGTTCCATGCATGCAAGCATAAGACAACTGACCTCAAGAGATTCATCACATGCTTTCTTGTAGGCATTCTTAAGGGTAGCAGTTGCATTATCAGCAGGTTCATCCGGGATTGGGGTATCCAGAACAGTTTCCTTTTTCTCAGCCCTGAGAACAATTCTCAGGTTACGGACCCAGTCCGAATAGTTTGTTCCATTTAGTTTATCCTTTTCAAGAATCGAACGCAAAGCAAAAGGTGATGAATTGTTCGGTGCCATTGATCTACAACAAAAAAATATGCAAAATACTAAGCCATGTAACCATGAAAGAGTAAAACATATTAAACAATTTAATAGCATATACTCCCACTTAAATCAACATCCCTCTATTGATACTAAGTGATTCAAGATCCACAATTAACAAGTCGACTAGTGAGCTTTAGCATCACTGCTAGAAGACAAGGTAAATCGGTAAGCAACCTTTGCTAATCATATCACATATGACTCTTGTTGTTGGGTGACATCTCTATGTCAAAACTAGGCGCCCAACCTTTATGCCCCAAGGTCCTTAACTGTTAAGATGACCTTGTTAAGCTCACCAACCCTTATGCGTGTAGGTATCCGATACAAACCCATCCAGCCAAGGAAAACCGTGGCACCCTAATTTCATAGACCCACCAACGATTGTACAGGGCATAGGATGGTGCAAGGTTTGGTTGGGAGGGCATGGTTTAACTTAAACTTTGTGAGGGATCGTTCTACTTCTATCATCTAAGCATGCATAGTAGTAAAACGTATAAGAATAGCATTCACATAGATGTGATACAGTATGGCCCATTTTCTCATGGTGATCTCCATCGCCATAGAACCTGTCCACCATGATGATCTCCATCTTCATGCTCTATGCGAGCCATCCTCCAAGTGATGAGTTCTCCAAGAACTAATACAAGCTATTGCTCCTAACATCTAGTAATCAAAATTACATGGTATTGGGATCATCACAAGTTGGCACGCAGGCCATTACAATAATTGACAACACATATGGCTCCAGCCGTGTTGCCCAACTCACGACACGCAGGTCATGAAAAAATACATACAATGCATCACATACATTTTGGGCCATACTGATCACATAAATCCTGCAAAAACAAGTTGTGCATAGAATCGCATTCTACCGGATCATGTGAAATCGTACCACCTATGAACCTTAACGAGATACAAAAAAGGGGGATACGACTAAGGGGGGTCTAGGGGGTCTCCCCCTGCGGGGTTCGAAGGGGCAGCCGGTCTAGGGTTTCGCCGGAGGAAGACCGCCGGAGCGTCGGAATCACATGAAAACTTGCATGTTCCCCTAGGATATGTGTGTGAGAGTGGTGCAAGGTTGTTAGGTGCCATGTGTAGACTCCATGTGTGACCTCCTTCCCGGACATGTGTTAACACCTAGTAAAATCCTGGATCTGTACGTGGAAAGTCCCCCCGCGTCACAACCGGGGCCTAGAATGTGGCAAAGTTGGCCCAACCTTGGCTCTCCATGTACATATGTCCTAAAAAAACCAAAACAAGTAGAGAGCTCCACCGGGCTACCCTCGTACGGAGATAGCTATAGGGGTAGACGATCCGGGGCCCCGGTCTAGGGTTTCGCCGGAGGAAGACCGCCGGAGCATCGGAATCACATGAAAACTTGCATGTTCCCCTAGGATATGTGTTTAAGAGTGGTGCAAGGTTCTTAGGTGCCATGTGTAGGCCCAATGTGTGACCCCCTTCCCGGACATGCGTTAACACTTAGTAAAACCCTGAATCTGTACGTGGAAAGTCCCGCCGCGTCACAACCGGGGCCTAGAATGTGGCAAAGTTGGCCCAACATTGGCTCTCCATGTACATATGTCCTAAATAAACCAAAAGAAGTAGAGAGGTCCACCAGGCTACCCTCGTATGGAGATAGCTATAGGGGTAGACGATCTAGGGCCCCCGGTCTAGGGTTTCGCCGGAGGAAGACCAACGGAGGGTCAGAATCACGTGAAAACTTGCATGTGCCCCTAAGATTTGTGTGTGAGAGTGGTGCAAGGTTGTTAGGTGCCATGTATAGGCCCAATGTGTGACACCCTTCCCGGACATGCGTTAACACTTAGTAAAATCCTGGATCCGTATGTGGAAAGTCCCGCCGCGTCACAACCGGGGCCTAGAATGTGGCAAAGGTTGCCCAACCTTGGGTCTCCATGTACATATGTCTTAAACAAACCAAAACAAGTAGAGAGGTCGACCGGGATACGCTCGTACGGAGATAGCTATAGGGGTAGACGATCCGGGGCCCCCGGTCTAGGGTTTCGCCGGAGGAAGACCGTCGGAGCGTCGGAATCACATGAAAACTTGCATGTCCCCCTAGGATATTTTTGTGAGAGTTGTGCAAGGTTGTTAGGTGCCATGTGTAGGCTCCATGTGTGACCCCCTTCCCGGACATGCGTTAACACTTAGTAAAATCCTGGATCTGTACGTGGAAAGTCACGCCACGTCACAACCGGGGCCTAGAATGTGGAAAAGTTGTCCCAACATTGGCTCTCCATGTACATATGTCCTAAAAAAAACCAAAACAAGTAGGGAGGTACACCGGGCTACCCTCGTACGGAGCTAGCTATAGGGGTAGACTATCCTGGGCCCCCACTCTAGGGTTCGCCAGAGGAAGACCGCCGGAGCGTTGGAATCTCATGAAAACTTGCATGTGCCCCTACTATATGTGTGTGATATTGGTGCAAGGTTGTTAGGTGCCATGTGTAGGCTCCATGTGTGACCCCCTTCCCGGACATGCGTTAACACTTAGTAAAATCCTTGATCTGTACGTGGGAAGTCCCGCCGCGTCACAACCGGGGCCTAGAATGTCGCAAATTTGGCCCAACTTTGGGTCTCCATGTACATATGTCCTAAACAAACCAAAATAAGTAGAGAGGTCCACCGGGCTACCGTCGTACGGAGATAGCTATAGGGGTAGACGATTCGGGGCCCCGGTCAAGGGTTTCGCCGGAGGAAGACCGCCGGCGCATCGGAATCACATGAAAACTTGCATGTTCCCCTAGGATATGTGTTTAAGAGTAGTGCAAGGTTGTTAGGTGCCATGTGTAGGCCCCATGTGTGACCTCCTTCCCGGATATGTGTTAACACCGGGTTAGAATCCTGGTTCTGTACGTGGAAAGTCCCGCCGCGTCACAACCGGGGCCTAGAATGTGGCAAAGATGAACCAACCTTGGCTCTCCATGTAAATATGTCCTAAATAAACCAAAACAAGTAGAGAGGTCCACCAGGCTACCCTCGTATGGACATAGCTATAGGGGTAGACGATCTAGGGCCCCCGGTCTAGGGTTTCGCCGGAGGAAGACCAACGGAGGGTCAGAATCACGTGAAAACTTGCATGTGCCCCTAAGATTTGTGTGTGAGAGTGGTGCAAGGTTGTTAGGTGCCATGTATAGGCCCAATGTGTGACACCCTTCCCGGACATGCGTTAACACTTAGTAAAATCCTGGATCCGTATGTGGAAAGTCCCGCCGCGTCACAACCGGGGCCTAGAATGTGGCAAAGTTGGCCCAACCTTGGGTCTCCATGTACATATGTCTTAAACAAACCAAAACAAGTAGAGAGGTCCACCGGGATACGCTCGTACGGAGATAGCTATAGGGGTAGACGATCCGGGGCCCCCGGTCTAGGGTTTCGCCGGAGGAAGACCGTCGGAGCGTCGGAATCACATGAAAACTTGCATGTGCCCCTAGGATATGTGTGTGAGAGTGGTGCAAGGTTGTTAGGTGCCATGTGTAGGCTCCATGTGTGACCCCCTTCCCGAACATGCTGTTAACACTTAGTAAAATCCTGGATCTGTACGTGGAAAGTCACGCCAGCGTCACAACCGGGGCCTAGAATGTGGAAAAGTTGGCCCAACATTGGCTCTCCATGTACATATGTCCTAAACAAACCAAAACAAGTAGAGAGGTCCACCGGGCTACCCTCGTACGGAAGATAGCTATAGGGGTAGACGATCCGGGCCCCCAGGTCTAGGGTTTCGCCGGAGGAAAACCACCGGAGCGTCGGAATCACATGAAAACTTTCATGTGCCCCTAGGATTTGTGTGTGAGAGTGGTGCAAGGTTGTTAGGTGCCATGTGTAGGACTCCATGTGTGACCCCCTTCCCAGGACATGCGTTAACACTTAGTAAAATCCTGGATCTGTACGTGGAAAGTCCCCCCGCGTCACAACCGGGGCCTAGAATGTGGCAAAGTTGGCCCAACCTTGGCTCTCATGTAAATATGTCCTAAAAAAACCAAAACAAGTAGAGAGCTCCACCGGGCTACCCTCGTACGGAGATAGCTATAGGGGTAGACGATCCGGGGCTCCCCGGTCTAGGGTTTCGCCGGAGGAAGACCATCGGAGCGTCGGAATCAGATGAAAAGTTGCATGTGCCCCTAGGATATGTGTGTGAGAGTGGTGCAAGGTTGTTAGGTGCCATGTGTAGGCTCCATGTGTGACCCCCTTCCCGGACATGCGTTAACACTTAGTAAAATCCTGGATCTGTACGTGGAAAGTCCCGCCGCGTCACAACCGGGGCCTAGAATGTGGCAAAGTTGGCCCAACATTGGCTCTCCATGTACATATGTCCTAAAAAAACCAAAACAAGTAGAGAGGTCCACCGGGATACCCTCATACGGAGATAGCTATAGGGGTAGACGATCCGGGGCCCCCATTCTATGGTTTCGTCGGAGGAAGACCACCGGAGCGTCGGAATCACATGAAAACTTGCATGTGCCCCTAGGATATGTGTGTGAGAGTGGTGCAAGGTTGTTAGGTGCCATGTGTAGGACCAATGTGTGACCCCCTTCCCGGACATGCGTTAACACTTAGTAAAATCCTGGATCTGTACGTGGAAAGTCCCGCCGTGTCACAACCGGGGCCTAGAATGTGGGAAAGTTGGCCCAACCTTGGGTCTCCATGTACATATGTCTTAAACAAACCAAAACAAGTAGAGAGGTCCACCGGGCTACGCTCGTACGGAGATAGCTATAGGGGTAGACGATCCGGGGCCCCCGGTCTAGGGTTTCGCCGGAGGAAGACCGCCGGAGCGTCGGAATCACATGAAAACTTGCATGTCCCCCTAGGATATTTGTGTGAGAGTTGTGCAAGGTTGTTAGGTGCCATGTGTAGGCTCCATGTGTGACCCCCTTCCCGGACATGTGTTAACACTTAGTAAAATCCTGGATCTGTACGTGGAAAGTCACGCCACGTCACAACCGGGGCCTAGAATGTGGAAAAGTTGTCCCAACATTGGCTCTCCATGTACATATGTCCTAAAAAAACCAAAACAAGTAGAGAGGTCCACCGGGCTACCCTCGTACGAAGATAGCTATAGGGGTAGACGATCCGGGGCCCCCAGTCTAGGGTTTCGCCGGGGAAGACCGCCGGAGCGTTGGAATCTCATGAAAACTTGCATGTGGCCCCTACTATATGTGTGTGATATTGGTGCAAGGTTGTTAGGTGCCATGTGTAGGCTCCATGTGTGACCCCCTTCCCGGACATGCGTTAACACTTAGTAAGATCCTGGATCTAGACGTGGAATGTCCCGCCGCATCACAACCAGGGCCTAGAATGTGGCAAAGTTGGCCCAACCTGGCTCTCCATGTACATATGTCCTAAACAAACCAGAACAAGTAGAGTGGTCCACCGGGCTACCCTCATACGGAGATAGCTATAGGGGTAGACGATCCGGGCCCCCGGTCTAGGGTTTCGCCGGAGGAAAACCACCGGAGCGTCGGAATCACATGAAAACTTTCATGTGCCCCTAGGATTTGTGTGTGAGAGTGGTGAAAGGTTGTTAGGTGCCATGTGTAGACTCCATGTGTGACCCCCTTCCCAGACATGCGTTAACACTTAGTAAAATCCTGGATCTGTACGTGGAAAGTCCCCCCGCGTCACAACCGGGGCCTAGAATGTGGCAAAGTTGGCCCAACCTTGGCTCTCCATGTAAATATGTCCTAAAAAAACCAAAACAAGTAGAGAGCTCCACCGGGCTACCCTCGTACGGAGATAGCTATAGGGGTAGACGATCCGGGGCTCCCGGTCTAGGGTTTCGCCGGAGGAAGACCGTCGGGCGTCGGAATCACATGAAAAGTTGCATGTGCCCCTAGGATATGTGTGTGAGAGTGGTGCAAGTTTGTTAGGTGCCATGTGTAGGCTCCATGTGTGACCCCCTTCCCGGACATGCGTTAACACTTAGTAAAATCCTGGATCTGTACGTGGAAAGTCCCGCCGCGTCACAACCGGGGCCTAGAATGTGGCAAAGTTGGCCCAACATTGGCTCTCCATGTACATATGTCCTAAAAAAACCAAAACAAGTAGAGAGGTCCACCGGGATACCCTCATACGGAGATAGCTATAGGGGTAGACGATCCGGGGCCCCCATTCTATGGTTTCGTCGGAGGAAGACCACCGAAGCGTCGGAATCACATGAAAACTTGCATGTGCCCCTAGGATATGTGTGTGAGAGTGGTGCAAGGTTGTTATGTGCCATGTGTAGGACCAATGTGTGACCCCCTTCCCGGACATGCGTTAACACTTAGTAAAATCCTGGATCTGTACGTGGAAAGTCCCGCCGCGTCACAACCGGGGCCTAGAATGTGGGAAAGTTGGCCCAACCTTGGCTCTCCGTGTACATATGTCCTAAACAAACCAAAACAAGTAGAGAGGTACACCGGGCTACCCTCGTACGGAGATAGCTATAGGGGTAGACGATCCGGGGCCCCCGGTCTAGGGTTTCACCGGAGGAAGACCGCCGGAGCGTCGGAATCACATGAAAACTTGCATGTCCCCTAGGATAATGTGTGTGAGAGTTGTGCAAGGTTGTTAGGTGCCATGTGTAGGCTCCATGTGTGTACCCCCTTACCAGACATGTGTTAAGACTTAGTAAAATCCTGGATCTGTACGTGGAAAGTCCAGCCGCGTCACAACCGGGGCCTAGAATGTGGCAAAGTTGGTCCGACATTGGATCTCCATGTACATATGTCCTAAACAAAACCAAAACAAGTAGAGATGTCCACCGGGCTACGCTCATACGGAGATAGCTATAGGGGTAGCGATCCGGGGCTCCCGGTCTAGGGTTTCGCCGGAGGGGAAGACCGTCGGCTGCTCGGCAATCTATGAAAACTTGCATGTGCCCCTAGGTATTTTGTGAGAGTTGGTGCAGGTTGTTAGGTGCCCTGGTAGGCTCCATGTGTACCCCCTTCCCAGACATGCGTAACACTAGTAAATCCTGGATCTTACGTGGAAAGTCCCGCCACGTCAAACCGGGGCTAGATGTGGCAAGTTGCAAGCCCACCTTGGCTCTGCATGTATATGTCCTAAACAAACCAGAACAAGTAGAGTGGTCCACCGGGCTACCCTCTTCGGAGCTGCTATAGGGGTAGACGATCCGGGCCCCGGTCTAGGGTTTCGCCGGAGGAAAACCACCG